>PVJD01014210.1:0-30153 GCA_004026545.1 Mormoops blainvillei | reverse complement strand
CATAATATACTTTAGGTCCGTCCATCTTGTTGCAAATGGTAAGATTTCATTGTTATGGTTGAGTAATCTGATATAAGTATTCTACCCCAGCTTTTTAAAAAAAAATTTCCATTTGCCTGAAATATCTTTTTCCATTCCTTTATTTTTGGTTTGTGTGTGTCTTTTGATCTGGGGTGGTTCTCTAGGCAGCATATGTATGGGTCTTATTTTCTTCTTCATTCAGCCACCCTGTATTTTGATTACAGCATTTAACCTATTTGTATTTAAAGTAATTATTGATAGGTATGTAGTTATTGCCATTTTATTATTCATATTTTATCATTTTCCTCTTATTCTTAAAGGAGTCCCTTTAACATTTCTTGTGACCAGTATCTTGTGATACTGGTGTGGTGGTGAACTCCTTTAGCTTTTTCTTTTCTGGGACAATTTGTATTTCTTGACCTGGGTGGTAGTGATGCAGGTGCTCCTATTTAATTACTTGTTATACTGCAAAACTGTGCTTTATGCACTTTTCTGTTCATGCATCTTTCCTCGTCAGTAATTGGCACCACCTTCCACCTGGTTGCTCAGGTCAAAAATCTGGAAGTCACCCTGACTTTTCTCTTTAGCTGACACCCCTTATCTAACTCACCAGGAAATCTTCCTTGTTAGTTTTACCTTCACCCCTTTTCACCACCATCTGGTTTGAGCCACTGTCATTTCTCACCTGGAAAAAGGCAGTGGCCTAAGTATTCTGGCCCCTTCATCTTTTGACACTCCTGTCCTGTTGTATTTTCTACCTAGCAACCAGTTTCTTTTTTCTCCTTTGACTTGAAGATATTTCTTAATGAGATATAATCACACACAATGAAATACAAATTAGTGCACATTCTTCTGAGTTTGGATAAATGTGGACACCTGTGTAACAGATACCCCAATTAAGATATAAAGCATTTCCTTTATTCCCCCCAAACTTCCAGAAGGATCCTTTTTAAAGCCAGTATCAGATCATGTCATTCCTCTGCTCAAAACCTCCCAGCAGCTCTCCCACACAGTGAGAATAAGGCTGTTAACTGTCCACCCCCTACCTCCATTACTTCTGTTAGCTAATCTTAGAACTCTGTCCTCTTCCTTGAGTCCACTCCAATCATATTTCTTCCTCACTCTTCCTAGGATATGCCCAGTACTTTCCTGCCTCAGGGCCTTTGCACATGGGTGTTTTCTGGAAGGCTCTTCGGCTAGACACCTGCTTTGTTTAGGTCTCTGCTCACATGTTACCTATCAGAATAGGCCCGCCCTCCCCACCCAGTATAAAATAGCGTTCCCCATGCTCCGGCACTATCCCTCTACGTTGCTTTACTACCCTTCGTAGTACTTACCTCAGTCTGATATCATGTATATGTGTGTATAAACCTGTTACTGCCTCTCATGTAAGTTCTGCGAGGAGGGACTTTAGTGCTTTTGTTATGGCTCCATCTTCAGGGCTTAAATCAATCAGTACCCGACCACACAGCGGGTGCTCAAAAGAATTTATTAAATGGATATCCACAGCCTCCAGTCTTGTCTACCGTCATGTTACCTGGACTAGTGCAGCAGCCTAACCGCTCTGTCTGTCTCACATCTGCTTCCTTCAACCTGTTTCCCATACTACAGAGTCACCTTTATAAGGTTCCAATCTAGTCATTTTGCTTTCTTTTACAAAACACTTCGAAGGCATCCTTTTGCCCTTCAGATAAAGTCCAAAGTCCCTAACATGACCTGTAAGGTGTCTGTTCTTTGGCCCTGACTACCTGGCCGCCTTGTCTTTCTGCTCCAGCCATCCTGGGCTGCTCTGAGTTCTGAGCCGAATCCAGTCTCTCACTTCAGGTTCTTGGTATATATTGGGCTGGCCAAAAAGTCTGTTTAGTTTTTTTCCATAAAATAAAAGACACCTTTTTAAATTTTCACCAATAACTTCATTGATTTGGGTATTTTAAGTATGTGGGCTGTCTCCCGCTATTGGTTCCTAGTGGGTAGAGGCCAGGGGTGCTGCTAAACACCTTCCAATGCATAAGACAGCCCCACAGCAAAGAATTATTTGGCCAAAATGTCAATGGTACCAAGAAATTTCAAAGTGAAAGAAAAGGTCTGACTTCAAACAAGAAAGAAAACCTAAGAGTTCTTATAATAAATAAAAAGGTACATTCTTGAGAAGAATCAGTCCTGCGTTGTTAGCCTCTGGGCTGGTCCAAAACTGTAATCCTGTAAGATGACTGGTCTGACTTAAAAAATGCAATCATAAACTTGTAAATATGAAAAACACCTTGAGTACACCATTGATTTATGCACTTTTGTGGAGTTATGATCCCTTTAAGAATCCACTGAATGCTCATTTGCATATAGTTTGTCTATTCTCTTAAGATTCACAGATAGGTATTAAAAAGTATGTGCAGCAGTAGACAAATGTTATCTTTCTCCTCTTTTCTCAGCTCTATAAGGCTAACTTCTTCATATATATCCCATCCCATCCCATCTCAAATCCAGCTACCTTTTAGGATTTAGTCATTAGCAGCATTCTTTCCCTTTCATCTTGTTTTCTCCTGGACCCTTTCTCTCAGCTTACATAATATATAACAACAATTCAATGTATATCTTTTTCTCTTTCCCCCAGAAATATAACTTTACTATTAAACCATAGTGTAAAACTCTCAAAAAATTCAAGGCAGAAAAGTCCAAAGAGAAAAGTAACCAATACCCTAGACTCGCACCATCAAAAATAAGCAATGTTCCAGACACTTCTCCAAGGAGGACATACAGAGGGCCCTTCGCTACATGAAAAAATGCTCAGAATCACCAGTCATCAGAGAGATGCTAATTAAAACCACAATGAGATACCACTTCATACCAGTCAGAACGACCATCATAACCAAATCAACAAACAGCAAGTGCTGGTGAGGTTGTGGAGAAAAGGGAACCCTAGTGCACTGTTGGTGGGAATGCAGACTGGTGCAGCCACTGTGTGGAAAACAGTTTGGAATTTCCTCAGAAAGCTAAAGATGAAACTGCTTTTTGATCTAGCAATCCCACTGCTGGGATTATACCCTAAGAGTTCTGAAACACCAATTCAAAAGAACCTATGCACCCCAATGTTCATAGCAGTGCTATTTACAATAGCCAAGTGCTAGAAACAGCCCAAGTGCCCTTCAGTAAATGTGTGTATCAAAAAACTGTGGTTCATTTACACAATGGAATACTAAGCAGCAGAAAGAAAGAAGGAGCTGCTACCCTTCAACGACAGCATGGATGGACCTGGACAGCATTATGCTAAGTGAAATAAGCCAGGCAACGAAAGACAAATGCCATATGATCTCACCTATAAGTGGAACCTAATCAACAAAACAAACGAGCAAAATATAACCAGAGACATGGAAATAAAGGACACACTGAGAGCGATCAGAGGGGAGGGGGAAGGAGGAAAATGGGGGAAGGGGCAAAGAAACATGAATTGAGGACTCATGGGCACAGACAATGTGGTGGGGATTGATGGTGGGAGTGGGCGTACAGGGGGCAGGGCAGGAGAGACCAGGAAAAAGGTGGGACAACTGTACTGAACAATAATAATAAAAAGAATAAGCAATGTTCCCATTTGATGCCTATTACTTTAGACATTTTTGTATTCACTGTATATCTTTTCCCATACAGCTTTATTCTGCTTCTGAGTAACTTCTTTAGTATAAATTCTCAGGAATGTTTTTTAAATGATTATTTAAAAATAATCATTTAAATTATTATTTTGCTACTCATTGCCATATTTCTTTCCATGAGGCTTTTAAAAAAGATTTTATTTATATATTTTTAGAGAGAGGGAGGGAGAAAGATCAATGTGTGGTTACCTCTCGTGCAACCCCTACTGGGGACCTGGCCGGCAACCCAGGTATGTGGGAATTGAACCAGCGATCTTGTGTTTCGCAGGCCAGCACTCAATCCACTAAGCCACACCGCCAGGGCTCCATGGGACTTTTTAAGAACACTCTTCCTTTGCCATCCATGGCAGTATATGCTCCTGTTTCCTGTCTGGCTCTGTCTCTTTGTCTCATCGCTTCAATGCTGTTTCCTGTGTGATGCTTTCTTAAACCCTTTCCTAGTAGGCCTCTCGAGTATCTCACATATCCCCACTATACTTTTTACATTGTGTTATGGAAGATTTCACATTAAGATACTGAGAAGAGTACAGCATCTCTCCTACAGTTTTCCCTTTAAAATGAATAATCTGAATTTAATCATAAGGAAACAGCAGACAAACCAAAACTGGGAGGTAGCTACAAAATAAATGGCCAGCACACTTCAGACATGCCAAGGATATGAAAGACAAAGACTGAGAGTTCTTCCAGAGTAAGAGAGACTAAGGAGACATGACAACTAACTGCAATGTGTAACCCTGGATGGCACTGTGGTCCAGAAAGAGGACATTAGTAGAGCAGCTGAAGAAATTTGAGTAAGGCCTATAAATGAGTTAATAATGCGTACCACTGTTAATACTGTGATTTTACTAACAGCAGCCGTTCTATGGGTATAAGAAGTCTGTTTATTCCAAATTTATAATTTTGATGCAATCCCAATAAAAATTCCAGCATGTTTTTGCAGAGGTTGACAGGATGAATCTAATTAAAAAAAAATACTGACTTTAGAGAGAAGGAGAGAGGAAGAGGGACAGTGAGAGGGAGGGGAGAGAGAAAGAAACATCAATTTATTGTTCCACTTACTGATGCATTCCTTGGTTGATTCCTGTATATGCCCTGACTGGGGTTTGAACCTACAACCTTGACATATCTGTATGATACTCTAGCCAACTGAGCCTCCTAAAAATTAGCTAGGGCCTAAAATTTTTATGGAAATGCAAGTTAATAAGAATAAACAAAGAAATGCTTTATAATATATCGAGTGAGTATGTAATTCCCAACTCTGTCAAAGCTGGGATTAGGTTTATTCAGAGGTCAACCCAGTGCACTTTTTTTCCTTGTACTCATCACACCTGTCACTGCTTGATGCCTAGCTCCATGAGTACAGGGCTCTGTCCATTCTGTTTGCTAATATCCCCTATGCCAAGCACAGTGCCTGACACAGAATAGCTTCTCAAAGAATATCTTTAAATGGACTCATGATGTGAATTAAAAAAAAAAAAAAAAGAAATCCTAACCCGTAATTTATTCTTACATCTCTTTCCTGGGATCAGTCCAAGAAAAATTTACTAATCATTTGGCCTACGTGGCCTCCCTTCCTCTTGTCATCCATCTCCCTCAATTTATCTGATAGCCTGCAACCACAACATTTTTTAAAAGTCCAATTGTGTTCCCTTTCTCAAACTCTGCTATCTTCCCATTACCTACAGAATATAGTCAAGCTCCTCAGCTTGGATTCAAGGCTTTGGCCCCGCTCTCCCTTTTGAAACCTTTCTGGTTTACTAAGGGCCTATTACATGCCAAGCACTGGGCTAGTCACAGCAATTCACAAAGTAGTTGGGAATACGGACACAAAGATTAAAAGTGTATGACCAACTATATTACAGGGTCTGTGAGGACACAGCTTCACGCAACTCATTATAAATACAGTGGTACCTCGGTACCTGTCGTTAATGTGTTCCAGAACTCATGAGTGTAGAAGGTGATGAGTACCTAATGATGAAGTGTTTCCTCTTGCTGGGTGGCGGCATGACTCATACAAGTTATAGTAAATGTGACAAGTCCGAGCAAATGTGTTAAGTCCCGAGGAAGCACTGAGTGCTGAAACTTTTTTTTTTCTCGTCAAAATGCAAGGAATACAGGGTTTGATGAGTGCTGAAGCAGACGAGTACCGAGGTACGACTGTATTGGGTTTTTGCCCTGTGCATGTTCACAGGTTCCGTCTAGGGCTGCAATGTCCAATATGGTGGATACCAGCCACATTTCGAGTGCTTAACAGCACATAAAGCCAGCAGCTATCATATTGGACAGCACAACATAGATCATTTCAATCATCCATGGGAGGGGGAAAGTTATTGTAGGTGCTTTAAAGAAGGCAAGGCCATTTTCCATACACGCATTCTGTGGTACTAGCCACCTGTCCCAAACAAACGCACCTTGGCTGGGGTGTATAGCACAGGCTCCCAATAGAGATAATGCATAATGTAAACCATTAAGTGATACAGAAATGTGATATAATAAATAGATTCAGTTCTTCCTTTCATCACATCTTTGGTCAGAAATTTCAAGCAAATTTTAGCTCTTTTCTCAAAGTTCTCCCACCCTTATGACTTATTACAAAGAGTTCTGAAAAGTTACACGCAGGCATTTATACTAGATAAAAATACAAATTCTACCTACCTTGATGCTTTCACAAGCCATCTATCCAGGAACCTACTTCACCACCTGCCTTTTCCTCTGTCACTTTCCCTAGAAAGGAAGGACACAAATTAAGATTTCCAAAATATTTAGACTGGAGAATAATGGGCAAACTAAGTAATGGGAACTGGACCCTCACCGGGGTCTTCTGGAAAATCGTAAGTACCATCCTCTCCTGCAGCCTTATGCTTATCCAGTTTAGCAATCAATTCTTTCGCTGGATTGAACACACCATTGGTCTGCTGGTCACAGACGTAGCAGCGTGGGGTGGTGCGGAAATGCTGCAGTGCACAGCTCTCACAGAAATAATGCCTGCACTTGGTGACAACTGGGTTTTTGAAGGTCTGGCGACAGATGAAACACTTGAATGGTATTTCCTCATCATCGCTTCCCACTTCATAGTTTTCGTCCTCATTGACACCATAGCGACCCTCATCAAGCTCACGTTCGATCTGCCACCCGTGTTTGTAATCTGATCGGTCATGGAGGAATTTGCAGCTGTCTCCAAAGCCGCAAAAGCCAGTCTCCTTGTAGTCCTTACAAATGTCGGGCTGGTAATCCCAGCGCACCGTGGCACGGAGGTGCTCAGGAGCTCGAATGGGGCCCTTCCGCACCATGCCGGAGGAAGCATTGCCCATAGACGTATCCTTGGGTTTCATGTATTTCTGATAGTTATTGATTCCCCGATAGATCTTGTCATCTTCCTTGCCCCTCAGCTCCTCCTGGATTTTTTGGCTGCGCTCAAAGATGGCTTGTGCGTCACGTTCCTTTTCTGTGTCTAGCTCGTAAACAGCAGTCGCCCCCATATCCTCTGGCCCCACGGGTTTCGCCGAGCGGGTGGACTTGTAGAACACACGGAGAGCCTCAGGCTTGTTCCCGTTCCCCTCCTCTTCCTCCTCCTCCTCCTCCTCGCTACTCAAGTTGCCGTAAAGCACCTTCTGTTTACCACTTCCACGGGTCTTCTGTATCATGGGATTGTGGGTCGCCCGCTTCTTTTCCCGACGAACCACAGTGCTGCCTTCGTCACTGCTGCTGTTGCTGCTGTCTCCGGGCTGTTGGTCGCAGATCGGGCGCTTCCTGCGGCCTGCAGGCCCCTTTCGCCCAGGCTTTTTGAACAGGAAGGTGCACACCTGGTCTGTAGCCTTTCCTGGAGAAAGTTGCTCTGCCATTTTCAAGTCCTGAGCTCCGAAAAGGCCGCGGCGTTCTCAGTCGCGTGGGGGCTGCTTCACATTACCGCACGCCCGGCGCGCCGCCGAAAACAGGGAGTAAAACGCGCTGCCGAAAGAGAACTGCAAGAGCACTGAGACGTGAGAGTGCGTCACCGTGGAGCCCTGCCGGCCACCGTCGCTTCCTTCAGAGGCGTACGTGACCCCGCGCAGGCTGGGCTGCCGCGGGGCGTTGTGGGAAGGGGTCAAGCCACTCACTTCTCAGGGACCTGGGAGGTGTTTTTCTGGCCCTGGTAACCTTGCCGCGATGTGGTTCGAGATTCTCCCAGGGATCGCCGTCATGGCCGTGTGCTTATTCCTCCCGGGAATGGCCACTGCGCGCATCCACAGGTTCACTAACGGGGGCAAGGTAAGGAAGCTTTTCCGGCCGGCCGACTCCGCGGCCTGACGTTACGTAATGGGCGGTGGGCTAGGGAGGCTATTAACATAAGTACCCTTTGTCGGAGGAGGGGAATACAGAGGTAGGCCCGCCCTGCCGCTTCACCGTTTTTCGTGCTTTCTGAAAGCGGAGGTTTGCGGAATGAAGTCCAACGGAAACAACATTCTGCTCTAGCTAGAAACTGCTAGTTGTGTTTAGAAGAGCAGGCCAGAGGGCGGAGTAGAGATTCGGAGCCTGGAAAAGTAGAGTAGAGGAGGTTAGGTCTAAGCTCCTAGGCAGAGGAGGGAGGCGTCAGTCTTGTCCCCACTCCTTCCGAGTTCTGATCTCCTTTGTTGCTCAATTTTGATTTTAACTCCTCATATTCACATCTTGCTAGCTTCTCATTCTTTACTTCTTTCTCAACCTTGATTAGGTTTTTAAAAAAAAATTGATTTCACAAAGAGAGAAGGGAGAAACATCTATCGGCTGGCCTCTGTTCGCGCCCCGACCGGGGGACCGAAATCAGAGGCTTTTGGTGCATGGGACGAAGCTCCAACCCACTGGGCCACCTGGCCAGGACCATTAATTAGGTTTTTACCTAGACATTTTTTATTTCCTATTTTCTTTTTCTTTCTTTTTTTTGAGGGGGGGGCATAAGGAGACTTTAATGAAAACAAAACTGGGCGAACCAAGTATTTCAAGCAGGGACGTAGACTCGTAGCAAAAAAAGCGCGAGTGGCAGGAATGGTGTTGGAAAGATTTGGGGTGAGGGGAACAGAGAACAAGGAAAGGGGAGAATACCGGTACTTTTTTTCTTCCCATTTCTTTGGGTAGAAAAGAAAACACGCACGCACGCAACCAACGTTTGTTCCCGGGTAGAAACGTAAATAGGGCAGAATCAAACACTGTTCTCTTCCAAATGCAAAAATAAATAAATAAATAAATAAATAGCAGGCAACGCAGGGCTTCAAGCTGCGGCCCCTCGGAACGCTCTTTGATGTTGCTTACAAAGGGGGAGGCCGTGCACTCGCGTTTGTGCAGTTCTGGTCACCGCGCACAGAGGTCCGAGGGAGCGCTAGGGCAGGGTGGGAGGGGGTCATGCGCTTGCCCCCTCCCCCCCGCCACTCCTGGGAGCAGGTGGTCCAGCTTGTCGAGTCTGAGGCGTCCTTTTTGAGTCCTGGCATCATCCGGGGGCGTCCCTGGCCCCCCCCTCCAAGTCCGGGACATCCATGCCCCCCGTCGTGAGCCCGCCTCTGTAGAAGGGGGACGCCGCCCCATGCGGCCGACGCATGGGCTCAGTACGGGCACCTGGTGCTGGGGCAACCGCTGGTAGCCGCTGTTGACGTGGCTGAGGACCTTCTGCTTGAGCTGCACCGCCTGCTCATTCAGCAAGCTCGCGGTGCACGCCAGCTCCGTGTTCTGGCTCTTGAGTGTCTTCACTTTTTCCTGGAGGCGCGAGATACGCTCTAGCTTGCGCTTGCGGCAGTCGGAGGCAGCGATGCGTTTGCGCTCCGCCTCGGTGCGCTCTTGAGTGTCCATGAGATGAGCGACAGCGGCGGGCTCTCGCTGAAGCTTGGCACGTTGGGCACCGTCTGCAGTTCATTCTTGAGCGCACCTGTGGGCGGCGGGAAGGGCACGGGCTCAGTAGCGAAGGCGACCTTTGCAGCGCTGCCCGCACTTCCGGTGCTGCCCTTGTAGCAGCTCAGGTTCTCATACACCATTGCCTCGGACGTGGCCGCCGGCCCAAGCCAGCTCGCAGGGAGACTTGGTGCCCATGGTCGTGCCCCAGGGTCTCCGGGTCGCTGCAGCGGAGGCCATGCCCGAAACCACCTGGTTCTGCTTGTGCAAGTTTTCCAGGGCATTGACAAAGCCCTCCGCGAACTATTCCTCCTCGCTGGCCACCACCTTGGGGTAGAAGAAATGCGTGCTTGTTGGCCTGGTGTTGACCAGCCTGTTGGACTAGATGATAAGGCGCTCGAGTTCGGGTGAGGTGCGCTTAAGCAGCCCTAGTTCCCGTGAGGCGAGGGGGCCCTCGGGCGGCACCAAACCAGGGGTGCCATCGGTGTGCAGGGGGTACGGGGGCCACCTGCTCGCTCAGGCTCAACGCCAGCGCATCTTTTTTCATCACGCTGCAGGCTGCTGCGGTCGGGGGCTCCTTGGTACAGGCGCCCCGGGGAACAGGCGCTCCGAGGACACGAAGCCGCCACTGCCCAGGCCTTTTAGCCGCTCACAGTCCTAGAAGGGTGTTTCCATCCCCCGCCTCGAGCTCTGCACCAGTTGGGGGTGGGGGCCGTGGCCATGGCTGCTGGGCCTAGCCCGCTGCTGGCAGCGGCTCCCCCGACCCGCCCTCGCCCCGCCGATTTTCTCTTGGGAGCCTTTAGGAATGTAACTCAAGATCCTGTTTTCCAGCATTATAATTTCTCCCCCTTCCTAGTCCTTTACATCATCTCTAAAGTACAGAGTTTAAATATATTTGCTTTTTGGTTTTGTGATTGTCCTTCAGATCTACCACTGTTTTCTTTCCATTAGGTCCCAAAAGGAAACAAGTAGTCCTGTCTTTTAAAAGGGCGTGGGGGCGGGGAGGAAAGAAATAAAATGATGCAGGTTAAAATAAGAAATGTAAGTTACCATCTTAATTCTAGAGTTTAGTGGCCCGATTTTATTTAGGATTCTGATCTTAATTTGTTTTTTTATTTCAGTGATCATTCCATTATTCTAGAATGTCACTTATTAAAGTTCTAACATTCCTCTGTTGGGCCACTCATCTTAAAACTGCAATGATGATTTTTTTAATTGTAGGAAAAAAGAGTTGCCCATTATTCATATCAGTGGGCTTTGATGGAAAGAGATAAGCGCGTCTCTGGAGTTAATCGCTACCATGTGTCAAAGGTAAGACGGCTTTGACCCTACTGGTCTGTCAGGGAAGAGGTGGGTTCTGATAATGTTTTGCCAGAGGCCTTACAGTGCTAATTAAATTTGCATTTTGTTGTCTACTAGTATGGTTGAACAGCCTTTCACACATTGAATGATCGTTTTTATTTCTTGTTGTTGATGGTTTACCTATATACTTTACTTGCTCCGCTCTCTTTATAGGGTTTCTTTCTGTATTATGGATATTAATCTTGTCTCTATTATATGTACAAATGTTTACCCTAGTCTACTGATTGTCTTTATCGCTTTATGATAGTTTTTAATTTTGACGTTCAATTTGTATTTTCTCATTCTGGATTTTGGGTTACATGTCTTACTTACAAGTGAGCTTCCTATTGAAGATTATAAAAAATATATTCTTCCAATTTCTCCAAATACCGTTACAGTTTCTTTTTTCTTTTTTTACATTTTGTGCGTTGATCCATCCACAGGTCATTTTGGAGTATAATGTGGAGTCAGGATTTAACATTCCCTTTTTTCCAAGAGATAGGCAGTTGTCACAGTTACCCATTTATAGACCAGTCCATTTTTTATGTGAAATACCACTCTGGTAAACTAAATTTCGATATGCACATGGGCCTGTTTCACAAATGTGCTCTTCTATACTCCATTGGTTTGCCAATTCCTGCACCGATATCATACATATGTAAAGAATCACTATAACTTTGTATTTGATTAAGTCATATAGAATTGTTGTTTCTGTAGGTTAAAAATGGCCAAGTAGTAGCATCTTCATATGGTCCAACCTAATAGTATGTTCTAATATCTTGTAGGAGTTCATCTTCATTACTCTTTAAAAACTTTTAGTTACCTCTTTCTATTTTCTTGTTACTCACTTATTCCTCACAGTGAGCCTAGGTGACTATTAATTCCATTTTGTAGATGAGAGAACAGAGGATCACTGGGTAAGTAACACTGTGAGCACGCAACTTAGGTAATCTGCCTCTCAAGTAAAGTGCCATTTGCGAACCTGGTCTAAAGAACATAATGATGGCTGTC
The DNA here is from genome assembly GCA_004026545.1 of Mormoops blainvillei. Taxonomy (NCBI): domain Eukaryota; kingdom Metazoa; phylum Chordata; class Mammalia; order Chiroptera; family Mormoopidae; genus Mormoops; species Mormoops blainvillei. The sequence goes on along the minus strand of PVJD01014210.1, from coordinate 18,304 downwards.
TACTCATCTAGAACAGTTATTTCTCAAAATATGGTCCAAGAATAACCATCATAATCTGGCATACGATATAAAATGCAGACTCGTAGGTCCCTGGCCAAAGCAAACAAACTAGGATTTCTACAGGGCGGCTCCTAGGACTGCCATTTTAATTTCTCTCCAGGTGATTCTTCCTGTAATAGTAAACCAAATACGTGGACTATGTTATTGTAACTCCTGGAAGGAATGTCATCATCGGTTAATCTTTTACTTGATAATTTCTGAAGTCTTTGGCTATGCAATGACTAAGATAGAGTGGATCTTCTGAATAAATAGTGTGATGCTTACACAGGGCAGGAGTTCTGGAGTTGGGTGCCCCTGAACATGAATTCTGGCTTTGCTGCTTCCTCTCTGACTTAAGCAACTGTTAACCTCTCCAAGCCTCCCTTTTTCATCTGTTAAAAAAAAAAAAAGTAGAATGAAGTTAATAGTATCTCCTCGTGTTGGCTGTTATTTTATAAAAAACTGTTTTACTTTACTGTTCTCTGACTCTCAGAGGGTGCTTTATAGAAGGATCCAGATGGTAAAAAGTTGCTTGACTTTAGTTCTGGTTGGGGGGACGGGGAGGTCTTTTCATATAAAGTGGTATGTTTGCTGCTGTCAGAAAATGAAAACTAGAAGTCATTATAAGTTAGTAATTATAAAATTCAGTCCGATTTATTGTTGCAGTTAGATAAATGTGGGATGCGAAAGTACTTTAATCACAGAGAATGCCTTTTGGTGACACTAGAAATAAGAGTACATGGACATCTTTGATGGGAACAGAATTCTTACATTTCCTTTTTAAACTGTTTTTCAGGGTTTGGAGAACATCGATTAAGGAAGCATTTTCCTGGTTGATGAAAAGTAATTCAGCTTTGCGCATCTACCGCTGCTGGAAGGTTATACAATGTATTATGTAGCATGCAGTGTGTTGTGTAGTACGTAATAAACATTAAAAAGTAAAATCAAAGGTTTTCCTTACTTTTTAAAATACAACTACTACACAAGATCAAGCAGTCTACCCAAGGTAGCTTTATCACTTTAAAAAAACTAGAAGGTAGCTTGAGCCGTGTAAAATTATAGACATAATGTATACCGAGCACCCATCACTTCCCAGTGCCTAATGTGTCATGAATGGTAGTTGCTGCTATTGTAATAGATATTTTAAAACATTGGGTTTTTTTTCCTAGTTTCTTTTCTGGGTGAATCCAGTAGTGTTTAAAATCCCAGTTAGGATGCTTTTGAAACTTGAGACTGAACCTTTCATGCATTCCATATCTAACACATAGTTTTCACTTAAGTGCTGATTTTTGTTTTAGTGGTAGTGCAGCAATAATCATTATGTGTATTAAAATGAGTATGCTGACCACTTCATATAAAGCATTGCATGTTCACCACTAAAAGTAACCACATAATTTAAAGATCTGAAAAGGTGAGCGACCATAAAGATGGCGATACTCAGTGTGTATAGATCAACACCCAGGTGACTAGAGGACCTTTAGGTGAGAGGTTTCCTCTGGGATAGGTATCCACATGATGCCCACACCAAGCCAAATCTTGAAGGTTGGGTGGAATCTACGAGATAAACAACTGACAGGACACCATGCAAAGAAAACAGCGTGAGTGTGTGTGTGGGACAAACTAGCGTGGCCGTGTGAATGATCTACAATGCAGGTGGTGTGCAGAGCTAGAGCGAAGATTGCGAGACAGGAAGTAGAGAGAAAAAGGTACTGGAGAGACTGGCAGACCCTGCACGGCAGGAAGCAGGAGAGTGAGATGCTGACTTGCAAACATCTGCCCAGCTGCTTTGAACAGGATGGACCAAGGCGAGTTTGCCCCCTAAGACATATTTGGGAAGTTGCCAGATTTTTTTCATTGTCACAACATAGGGAATTGGGTGAGTTGTTACTGACATCTAGTGGTTAGAGGCCAGCAATGCTAACCATCCTATAATACAGAGGACAACCCCTGCCCAGGACAGTTTTAAGTAGCCTTAAGTGTCAATAGTACTGAGACAGAAACCCTGAAACCAGTAACAGGGTCTCCATCAAGGAAGGCACCAGGAAGTGGGTTTTTTTTAAAAATATTTTATTTGTTTACTTTTAGAGAGGGGAAGGACAGGAGAAAGGGAGAGAAACATCAGTGTGTGAGGGAAATATGGGTCAGTTGCCTCTCACAAGGCCCCCAACTGGGGACCTGGCCTGCAACCCAGGCATGTGCCCTGACTGGGAATTGAACCAGTGACCTTTCAATTCACAGCCTGGTGCTCAATCCACTGAGCCATACCAGCCAGGGCAGGAAGTGGTTTCTTTAAAAAAAAAATCCTACTTATTCAGGAATACATGGGAACAATTCCCTATCTTCCTTCTACTCCTAGTTCTCTCTCTTTTTTTAATTGAAGTTCGGATCTCAGGTTCTTCCTTGGCTCCTCTGTAAACCTGAACTGTATCCCTTCCCTGGAGGCATTCCCAGGATGCATCCCAACTCACTGCAGTGAGGCACCTCAGGCTGAGAAGGCAAACAACAAACCCCATCCTTTCTGAGCGGCTGATGTGCAGTGTTGGGAGGATTGGGAGGACTGTCTCATCAGGAGGCTCTATCACCTGTCAGCTGTGTGACCTTAGGCAAGTCACTTCACTGCTCTGAGCCTCATGTCTTCCAACTCTCAAGTGAGATGGTATGTCTTCTGTGAACGTCCCTGGGTATCTGAGACTGTCATGGAGTCATGTATATGAAATAGTTTCTTAATGTACAGTGCCGTGCATGTGGAAGGGATCGTTGCTGGTGTTGTAAGCACCTCCTGAACACCCCCAGGAACCCCAAAGGCACTTACTCAAATGTGATGTCAGGAGGTAAGTGTAGGTGCTGGTAGCAGTCTGGCTCTCTCTTTAAGTGATCACAACTCAAGTATTCCCGGGGCACTGCGGAGAGACAACAGACAACATTAACCTCAATTACTCTGGAAATATTTTCTGAAAACAAAGGGAAAACCCAGCTTAATGCCACTTCACCTGAGGACATATTTTTCATTGCTTTTAGAGAGGAAAGGGGAAAGAAAGAGAGAAACATCAATTGGTTGCCTTCTGTATGCACCCTGACCCAGAATCGAACCCACAACCTAGGTATGTGCCCTGACCAGGGATCGAACCCGCAACCTTTTAGTTTATGGGATGATGCTCCAGCCAACTAAACCACACCATCCAGGGCAACCATAGGTGCCCTGACTGGGAATTGCACCCGCAACCTAGGTATGTGACCTGATGGGACAACACTCTGACCAACTGAGTCATACTGGCCAGGGATGCCACTTGTTTTAAGGGAAGGTGTTAAGTGGATGGGATTGAAGCTTGAGAGGAAGCTTTTGGATAAGGGTGGGGAGTGGGGTGAGAGTTAAGCATCACTTGGTTTTTTAAAGTTTCCATGTCACTATGATACTTCTGTGACCAGAGAACTCAAATTATCCTTCTATACTCTTGTGAGACATAAGACACATGGTAAAATTTGTTTTTTTCGTCCCCAAGCGTGTTGATGTGAATATTAGACAACTAAAGATACTAGCACTCAGCTTTTAATTTGGGCCTGTGTGTACTTGTATAATGCTCCATTCTACCCCCTACCTCATACACACCCCCCAGCTAAATATTTCATCTCTGAGCTGTGTACATGCTGGAATATTCATTTGGGATGTGCTCTTCCTTGCTTTCCAGACAAAGCTGGAACAGACCCTACAGCTCACTGAACTAGGGTTGAGAATGTTCTTACAATCTTTACATTTGGGTGCATTGTTGATAAAAAGACAAGGGAAGGGATAAAAATAAGTCCAGCCCTGCCTGATGTGGCTCAGTGGATTGAGTGTCAGACTGTGAACCAAAGGGCCACTGGTTCGATTCCCAGTCAGGCCATGTGCCTGGATTGTGGGCCAGGTCCCCAGTAGGGGGCGGGGGGCACTTGAGAGGCAACCACACACTGATGTTTCTCTCCCTCTCTTTCTCCCTCCCTTCCCCCTCTAAAAATAAAATCTTTAAAAAATCTCTAAAAATAAAATCTTTAAAAAATCCTCGGAGCTATGTTTGCATAATGTTTAACTATTAAGGGTTTCTTTGGCTTATCTGTGCATGCTCTGTGTTTGATGCTGTTTGCTGTAATATAACTTCCTTATCCACCCCCCCAAAGGCTCTTTTGCAACAAAGGGCCAAATCATTGCTTTTGGGATTTCCACAAAACTTGGTTCAGGATTAAGAGAGCCAATTGTTCCTTTCAAGGCATCACTGAGAAAATGGCCTAGCAGATCTTACTTGTGTAAACCCATGTAACTGCTGCTTTATTAGTTTGAACACATTAAAAAAAATTTGTTGTTTTGTTTCTTGGCAGGTATGTCTCTCAGTTCCAGAAAACATGGAGAAACCAACTATTACATATGGGCTAGAGAGTGGTTAGGTAATAAAATTTTCAAATAAGTATGCAATTTCAATTATGACCCCAAAGAACTATAATTCCAAAAGCAGTAGAAAAAAGGTAGGGAAGACAGTGGAAACATTGAGTATTACTGCCCCAACAAAACAAAAATCTTTCCCAAGTGTTTAAGATTCTCTTTGGTGTACCTCGCCTGTCCCCCTGTGTGCCACCTACCACACAGCTGGGGAGTGTCAGTTTCATTCAGCAGAGTTTCCCTATTCGGCCTAGTACCCTTTACTTCTATAGGCCAGAAAACAGCACAGCCCCCAGAAGTCCACTGTGCTCTCTTACCTCTAAGAGCCTCGTCTTTGGGGTGCGGTAGCTCAGGTCTGTAGGGCAACCCTGGAGTTTTCATTCAGTGTCTGGTGAGAGCAGCCCAGTGTAGTTATGACGGGATCACAACAATGCATCACCATCAAAAGTCCAGGCGTCCAGCAACAGCTCTGCCATAGCACTTTTTAAAAGTTACCTATTTATTATTTTTAGAGAGGGGGAAAGGGGGGAGAAATACATCAATGTGAGAGAGAAACAGCGATCAGTCACTTCTCGGAGGCGCCCCAACAGGGGACCAAACCCGCAACCCAGGCATGTGCCCTGACCTGGAATTGAATCAGCGAACTTTTTGCTTTGCTGGATGATGCCCAACCCACTGAGCCACACCGGTCAGGGCTGCCTTAGTACTTGTATTGTAAGCAAGGCGCTATTCGATGAGGCACTCACCTTGTGGCGGCTCTGAGTGCTCAAGGATGGATGGAATGTTCTGAGAGGTTTTTCTGACATCATGACTGTCAGGGGTCTGCCCATTTGGGACTGACTGGCGCTGTATTTAGTAAGGTCTGTGGCTTTTCCCATTGGAGGTTGGGCCATTTTCTTCCTCTTACAGGTACGGTCTGGTAGCCCTTTAGATTTGAAGCAAGGTCACTCAGCCACATTTACGTAGAACCTGCCCAAATCCAAGACACCTTGCTACATTTGACCTGCTAGTTATCTTTTCATGTGAGCACACCTTATCTTCCCAACTACATTGTAAGTGCATCGAGGGTAGGAATCTTGTCTTATTCCTTGTCATATCCCCACAGTGCCTGCTGCCCCCATGCATTTTGCAGGTACTTAAAAGGTATGTCCTGGCTGACTGGGCTCACTTGGCAAGAGAATGTCAGCATTTAGCCACAGTTTCATCCCCAAGAGCTGACATCCTTGCTAGGTATGGGCAGGGAGAAGGAAGTGGAAGGAGAGGGTAAAAGAATAAGGAGATAAATAATGGAAGGAGGTGATAGGGTGAGCTTGAGGGTATAAAGGTGGAGAGGACAGAAACTGAGAGCGAATGAACAGCACTGAAGGGACACAGGTGGGAAAGAAAATAATTCAAGGCCCAGGGTGTGGAGTCCCTGAAGAGAGGGCCCCACTTTATTTTCCCCCTCTAATTCATTTTTTATTACTAATCTAAAATAAATTCCATATATTTTAGCAAACATCGTTTTGTGACAAAACACACAAGTCATAAAAACAAAACTCCTTGAGCGTCAAACTCATAACAATGCCAAAATAAATCACAAAAATACACAAATCTTATGCAAAACAAATATGAGTTACTTGCTATGGTGGCTGTGACTTGCCTACCCATGTGGCAGCCATCTGTGAAGGTCTCCGTTACACAGGAAGATGTGCAGTGATGGGCCAGTCCCAGGGTAGAGCTCAGCTCAGGAAACAGAGGTTGAAATAGGAAGTGAAAAATTGCACTGGGATGAGAAAGTCATCGGACCAGGAATATTTGGAAATAATTACGACCCTTTGCAAGAAGTGGTTATAAGAGGGGAAGGGAAGGGAGGGGCGGTGGTGGAGGACCATCTGTTAATAGTAAATGTGTATGCAAAGAGGCAGCTGTGGAAGTGTGTGCACCTGGCTTTTACTTCACACACACTCGCTTGGCTCAGGCCAATGTGCTTGGCGCCACCTGGCACTCGGCTCTCAAGAACACAGCTCCGCAAGCTTCCGTGTGGACTCAGCAAGCTGCTCCTGCAGAAAACTAAGGGGTTTCCCCCACCGGGAACAAAGATCCAGTGTCTTTTTCCCTTCTGGCTGAGAACCCATGGGTATTACCACCTTCTCTCAGACTTTTAGGAATAAATTCTGTGACTGACCAGGGGCAGGCATACTCAGTGCAAGACATTTCCTCGTCCCAAGACAGGATTCTCCAGGCACCTAAAGAGCAGAGCACTTGGGGTGACAGAACTTGCTGGCTGAGGAAAGGAGTAAATAGAACTCAGGTGGAAGGCCTGCAGAGCCTCCCTCGCCTGATCTTGGAACAGCAACTGTTCCATCTGACAAAAGGGCCGACATGGACCCGGGTCCCGCAGTCTCCCCAGCAGTGGGAAGTCTGGGACTGTGCAGCAGGAGAGGGCGCCACGTTCTGTGCTCCGCCATCAACCTCCTCTGTGTAGAGGTCCCTTCCCCTACTGCCTGCAATTCAGGAGGAAGCAGACAGCGTTGAGACCCGTAAAGCTCTCCAACAGAATTCACTCTAGTGAGCACCACATCCATCTTACAAAATTGCACCCCGCTCCGCCCTTGCACGTGGAGTAAGTGAGGCCCTGCCCTCTCCCCCCTGGGGTCTATCCAGCCGGGAAGCCTAGGGGCCCAAGTGGGCAGACCGGGCCCTTTCTCTCCCAGGACCAGACATAACACACACACACCACACTTACCGGGGTGGCCTGTACTCTAGAAAGAGGCTCCCGAAGAATTGCCCTGAAGGCTGCAGCATTTGGCGGTGGCGCATCTTTGTGTACTGTGTACGGGCTCCGTTCTGTCTGGTGAATAGTAGGCACATTGCTGACCCACGCGCCGGACCGGGAGCGAGGGCTTGGGGCTGCAGGGAGGCAGGGCTCCCTGACAATAGGGGAAGCTCAGGACAGGTTGGGGCATCAAGGTGGGGACTGGGGCTTCGCAGCCTGTAGAGTCGATCTCCTTCCTGAGGAATAAGAGGCCGGGCTGGGCAAGCCTCTGGCCAGCTCCTCTTCTGCGGCCCCACCTGCTCCTTGCATCTCTGCCCTCCCTCTTGGGTCCTCCAAGCCACTTCTCCACACTTACCTGCACCAGGCAGAGCAGGGCGAGGTCTGGAAGAACCTGTCCTTAGTGCTGCCTGAGAGTTTAAAAGGCCTCTAGTCTGGAGCTCCTGGAGGCCACAATTTGTCTCTTCAGTGAGGGCCTTGGCTGGGAGGTCAGGCTCTCTGGCCCAGGGGAGTTTGAGCTCCTACTTCAAAGGGGAGCCTTTCTAAAAATCTCTCCTGCCTCCCTCCATGAAAGTATTTTGCCCACAAGGAGTTCCTCATCCCTTGCCTGCATCTGTCTCTCCCCGGGGCCATTAAGAATCACACTGCCAACCCTCCCAGGCCAGGTCCTCACCCTGGGCCTCTCACCCGTGGCTGCAGGGCTCCTTAGGAAAGATCTTACTGCCCTTTTCCACAAAAGCTTGACACAGGGGCTTAGTGTTTCCAGCTTTCTCCCACCCTGTCCTGCTGGTAACCCACGGGAAGGGCAGGGCTATGGATGGGGCCTGCTGTGGCACTAGAAGTTTCACAGCAGTTGCTCTGATGGGCGGTGCGGGAGTCAGCGCAGTGAACAGAACTCAGGCCATCATCAGTAGCACTCGGAGCTCTGGAGCCTGCACGCTCACCAGTGACAGTGCCCACACAAGTCTTCTTCCTCCTCCTGGCTTGGCTGCAGGGCATTGGGCCTAAACAGCCAGAGCTTAAGACACACCTGCCCCTGCTGTCACAGGCAACTTCCCCAGCTTTGGGGAAGTGGCGGACTCTTCCTGACTTCTCTACTTTTTCTTTTTTTTCAGTTACAGTTTACTTTCAATATTACTTTGTATTGGTTTCAGGTTCTGTCTGCTGTGGTGAGTCTTTGCATCATCACAATTGTGATAACTAATGTTTATTGAGCACTTAGGCAGGGGTGTCCAACCCGTGGCCTGCTGGCCGCATGCAACCCAGGATGGCTATGAATGTGGCCCAACACAAAATTGTAAATTGACTTAAAACACTGATTATTTTTTGTGATTACGTGTTATAATGTCATGTAAAATAAATGTACTTCTACTCTTGCTATTTGTATGCATGCGTGACTTCAGTTTTATGGTGGCATGCGGCTTCCGGTGTGTTATCTTCCAAGTGCAGACAGTAGAACTGACACCATCAGATGTTACGTGTGCTTGTGGTGACTTAGCAAGGCAGCGATTATGAATAACAGTTCAACCTACCATTGCAACACTAGGCATTTGCTGTTATCTAGAAGTCAGGTAAGCATTCTTAGTTGATTAGTAAAAGTAACTTCCGCACCTCGGCGGTGCCTCACACGTGGCCCGCCACGCTTATAATCACCCCTCCGCCTCCCCCTGCATCGGTGGCCGACAGGGCCGTGGAAGGGCCCAAACCTTGCTTTCTATTTTCCTGTCAACTAATTTTCATAATAAAAGTAAATAAAGTCCCTTATCTATCATTTTTTTTATCCCAGCATGGCTTCTACAATGTCTCAACAGAAAAAAAGAACCCCCAAAAAGAAAAATTATGGGTGAAGGAAGATTGTTCAGTGAGAAGTGGATAGCAGACTGCTTTTTTCTCAAGGCAAACAGTAAGGCACTCTGCTTAATTTGTACGGAATTTGTGCAAGTTTTCAAAGACTATTTGAAAAGGCATTATATGCAAAAACATGCTGCCAAATCCAATACCTATGAAGGATTGTGTCATAACGACAAAATAGCAGAACTGAAAAAAAAGTCTGTCTTCTCAACAAAAATTCTTTCGAAAAGTTACAACTTGGGTGGATTCCACTGTAAAAGCTAGTTATGTGGTAGCATATTTAATAGCAAAACAATCAAACCATTTACTGATGGTGATTCTATTAAGTAATGTATAGAAAGTGTGGCAGATATAGTTTGCCCTGAAAAAAAAGGGGGGTATTTCTAAAGTCGGTTTGTCTCACAATAGCCAGGCAAACTGAAGAAACTGGAAAATCTATCGAAAGAAGTTTGGAGAGTAAAGCTGCTAGTTTTAAATTTTATGCTTTGGTGATGGATGATAACACTGATGCTACAGATACAGGACAACTTGCCATTTTTATTAGAGGCATTGATGATGAATATAATGCCACTGAAGAAGTGGCTTCTTTAGTGCCATTAAAAGACACAACTAATTCAAGAGATTAATACAAAACAGTAAAAAATATGTTAAAGTGCTTTTCTTTGTCCTTTGTCAACAATTCTGGTATAGTTACTGATGGTGCCCGGCAGCAGCAGGTAAAAGAAAGGAACTTGTAAAATTAATAGAAAATGATGCAATTGCCACCCAGAACTCACATTTGATGAAGTATCATTGCATAGCACATCAAGAACATTTGTGCACAAAAGCTTTAAAAATGGATAACGTCATGGAAATCATCATTAAGACTGAATTTCATAAGAGCCAAGGGATTGAATCATCACCAATTCCAGGAGTTCCTTAAAAGTATTGATGCTGACTACGGCAACGTCATTTACTTTTTCGAAGTAAGATGGCTAAGTCAAGGCCAAATGTTGAAAATATTTTATGATTTGCGACGTTATCAAGTCGTTTATGGTATCAAAAAATAAATTTGTGCCAGAACTTGGTGATGAAAACTGGCTTACAGATTCAGCATTTTTAGTGGATTTAACCATTCATTTAAATGAGTTAAACAAGCATCTTCAAGGTGAAAACCAACTTATCAATACTCTGTTTCAAACCATAACAGTGTTCCAAATGAAACTGAAATTATGGCAAGCTCAAATGAAGGCAAACAATTTTATGCATTTCGACAGGTTGGCTAAACACAGTCCCGTGAAGAGCGAAAACTATGCAGCCTTGCTTTTTGATTTGATACAAAAATTTGAAAGCAGATTTCAAGATTTCCGGGAAAATAATCAATACTTTGCTATATTTGCGACTCCATTTTCCATCGACATTAATGTGTTACCTGCTAATTTTCAAATGGAATGCATAGAGCTGCAATCCGACATTGAACTTAAAGAAAAATTTGATTGTGTCTCTTTACTGGACTTTTATAGGTATTATCTTCCCAGAGACAAGTATCCCTTGCTTCATAATCACGTTTTATTCATGTCATCACTATTTGGCAGCACCTACATTTGTGAGCAACTATTATCAAGAATGAAACACATTAAGAGTAAAATTTGAACCAAAATATCTGATGAGCACCTTGAGAACTGAGAACTGCAGCTACTATCAAATCAGATATCGATGCTCTAATTTCTCAAATACAATGTCAAATATCCCACTAGTTTTATGTTGCCCTCTTTTCTTTTAATTTTATAATAAAAATATAAACAAATCAATGATGTTTTATTACTTAGATATGTACATTATCTATGTTAGTGATCATAAACTTGGGACCTGCTTGACAATTTTAAAAGAGTATCAAAAGGGCCGCTGCATAATTAGGGTTATTATGTGAGGAACTTTTTGCTTCTCTGTTGTGGCGGATATCACGAAAATCATGCACGGACCTTTCTTTTGCTCATCAGTTTTTGTTAGTGTTTGTGTATTTACCGCATGGCCCAAGACAACTCTTCTTCCAGTGTGGCCCAGAGACGCCAAAAGGTTGGACACCCCTGAATTAAACCATAATATATCATTGATTATATGATGAATCTCCATTTCAGAGATGTTGAAATGCGGGGGGGGGGGGGACACTGAATGTATTGTGCCACTGAATTGTTCACTTTAAAATGGTTAATTTTATGTACTGTGAATTTTATGTCAATAATTAAAAAAAACCGTGAATCAATAAAAAAAGACAATCTTTGAAAATAATCAAGCACAGATGGAGGCCCTATCTTCAGAGTTTGGGAATAAATAAGAAATGAAAAGTTCAGTCAAGAAGCTGGACAGCTCTGGGTTTCTGACAACTTCTTTTTCTTCTTTTTTTTAAAATTCTCACTTGAGGACATGCTTATTGATTTTTTTTTTGGCGGGGGGAAGGGAAGGGGAGGGAGAGAAAAAAACTTTGATGTAAGAGAGAAACATTGATTGGCTGCCTCGTATGCGCCCTGATCAGGAACTGAACCCACAACCCACGCATGTGCCCTGACTGGGAATCGAACCTGTGACCTTTCGGCTTAGGGGATGATGCTCCAACTGAGCTACACGGGCCAGGGCTTGGCAACTTCTTTAACACTCTCTGTGCCTCAGTTTGTTCAATTGTAATGAAAATACTAATCCCTACCTCAAGGGACTGCTGAAAGGAGTAAATGATTTAACACATACTGAGTCCGTGACACAGTGACTGGCACATAATGAGGACTGCAGTACATAGCAACTGCAAGGCTCATTGTTGCTACCCTTGCTGGCACAACCCTGCAAGCTCATCTCCTGCTGGGGAGAAGCTGGGTATGGACACCACAGCTTGGTCCTGCTTTGGAAGTCAGGTTGTTGCTGTGACTGACTTGCCCCTTCCTTTACTAACAGAAGTAGCCAGAGTTCTTATTCAGGCTTTGTTTCCCATTGGTTGAAACTGTGTTGCCCTGGCAGCACTTGTAAACATTCCCTCTAGGAATCCTGGGGAAAAGCTGCTGAGAGACTTTCTGAGGCTTCCCTGGCTGCCTATGTTTCCAACAAGGATCTGGTCACTCAGGTATCGGGGGTTGTTAAGGGCGGGAGGGTTCCACAAAAAGGACCTGCAGTGGTTCTCCCGATTCATCAGCCAGACCCCAAACTTGGCGACACCCCTGACCCTTCACACCCATTCTGCCCACCTCTTGGGAAGGGAAGGGGAGAAAAAGAACAAGGAGAGGCCAGTCAGAGGGATGCTTACGAATAATTTGCACCCACAGATATGTGTGGACAAGATCTGACCTGCTTCCTGTTGTAGCACAGGGCTCCCTGGGGGAAGGTCTTAAAGAGGTGCTTCCATGCATAAAGCCCCAACCTCATTTGCTTGGTGTTGGAAGACATATTATTTGGCTTTTGGTCAATTCATCAAGAGGAAATTTGCTGAAAGCCAAGTCACTGAATGACCAAGTCACCAAATGGGCCATTTTCTGAAGGATCGAGTTCCTTACTGTATGGACTCACAAAAGCATACCGAATTTACCCAAAAACACTATTGTTGCCGTTACCTATGGAGTTTATAGCAAATGGCTTTGGCCAAATCGGGCTGGGGAAAGCCGGTTCTGAGAGCTGAAGGACTCCCTCACCCTTCACCCCTCATTTAGCCTCTCCTCACTCAGGAAAGGGCAGGCTGGGAAGATTCCATTTCCCCCCAGCAGATGGCCCTGTCCAGCGCCCCCAGCTGCAGCAATAGGGACTGAGGCAGAGGAAAGCTGAGCTTCAAATGCTCGTAAGGCCCAAATGAACACGAGTCACCAGGATGTTTAGATTTAATTTATTTTATTATTTTTAGACAGCGGGGAAGGAAGGGAGAGAGGGAGAGAAACATCAATGTGTGGTTGCCTTTCGCGCGCCCCCTACTGGGGACCTGGCCCGCCACCCAGGCATGTGCCCCGACTGGGGAACTGAACCGTTGACGCTCTGGTTCACAGGCCGATGCTCAATCTACTGAGCTACACCAGTCGGGGCATTACCAGGATGTTTAAAAGCTGTTCAAACAATTCCTGTACTGACAGCCAGAGGAACAGGGTTGCCTTGTGCAGTCACTCACCACACCCTGGGAATAATGATGATGTTGAGAAAGGGAGCAAAGGAGGACCCTTTTTCAAAGAGGCTCACACAGAGAACAAGAACATTCTCGACTATCGATGGAACTGGTCCCCACGACTCTTTGTGAGTTTTGGAGGGAGGAGAGCAGTGTGGTTAAGAGCATGGGCTGTGAAGCCGGATAGTACAGGTGCGAGCTTCACTTGCTCCTTTCACAAGGGGACAAGGGTCCCTACCTTTGTGACCTGGTGGCCCAGCAGAAAACTGGTGGCATACTTAAAGTAGGATAAGAAGAGAAGGGTTAAGGGAATATTTAAAAGCTGTGGGCAGACGGCGGGGGAGTAAAGGCAAGCAGGGCGGGCACGGCTCCCGGGGCAGTAACAGCGGGGCCACACCAGGCTGAGAAGTTGCGAAAGCCGTCCTGGGGGACCCAGGGGCCTTCTTCTTCCACACATGCAGTCACAGGTGGTCCTGACAGGGGCCAGCCCCCTTGGAGGACATATACCTCAACCTCACTCTCCTTCGTTCAGCCTGGTCTCCCCATTGTGTGGAAACTCCTGCGAGACAGAGGGCATGGGAGAGCCCATTGATGTACTGCAGCCGGGTCAGCCTTCCAGGGTAGAGGGCAGGGAAGATGGGGGAGCAATAGACCTGGAAGTGCCAATGGAAGGTGGTACATGATCTCACAGGGCTGTGGTGAGAGTTGAGGCACACTACGCATCTCCAAATTGGGAGCTGCTATGCATAGAAAAATAAATAGCTGCTTTTGGAGAGAGAGACCCGCTTTCCTGCAGCACCCTCAATGCAAGGATTGCCTGCAAAGAATTTCTAACTGTGCTAGAAGTAAGTGACTTCTCTTAAGTGAAGAGAGTTAAGTGTAGCAGGGAAAGAGAATCCATGACTCAAGAGAAAAGATGGAAAAATATGAAAAATGTACAAAGACTCCTAGCTCTGTGATGAACCCTTCAAAGCCCTGGTAACTGTAATTTTCACACTCTCAATAGATGTAAAAGGCATTTGGAAAATAATAGCTATCATTTATGATGAACAGCTTACTAAAACAGGAGCAAATATTTTCTTGATGTGATAAATCTGAAGCCGTAAGTCAGCTGGTGTAACCCTAGAGAGCATGTGCCCACTGAAGTCAGACAGAAAGGAAGGATGCTCCTTATCTCCGCTTTCACTTCACATTTTTCTGGAAGTACTAACCAAAACCAATGCTTATATATTTCAGGAAAAGAGATGGTAAAAAAAATGATAGTTTCTAGCAGACGGCATAACTGCATATCTGTAAAATCCAAGAGAAAAACCTGAGAAACCAACCCCTCCTATGTTACTTTGCCTCTAATTATTTGAATTCACTTTACCTTTAAAGAGCCATGTGCTGCTCTCAGTCACATAAAACAGGCTTTGAGGTTCTATTAAAGACTCAACTAGAAATCGGTATTGTTAGAACTCCAAAGAACTTAGGAATCATTCTACTACATCTTAAGTCTTCGTGGTTATGCGAATCTGAAAATCATTGGTTTTCAAGAAAAGTAGATCTCAGTGGCCAGGCGCAAGGGATGAACAGTGAGGCCTCACTCCTACCCCAAACCCTGAGCCCCTTGTTAGGGGAAGCTACCGTGTCCTGTCTCTTGGGATTCTTCAACAGATCATCTGCTTATACGAGTGTGTACGTGCTCACTCACATGCATGCACACATGCACACACACACACACAAGGTAACTTCTTGAGTTTCTTTTTCCAGGCAAAAGGAAATGAAGAAAGGTAAAACTGTCAGATTTAACAAAATAGTACATGTATATAACCATCCTCCAACCCTGTTGGTGGATAGAGAAGAGAATGATATGACTTTGCCAGCAAAATATACAGAAAGCAGCTATGTGACTAGACCAGCAATGCATAGAGAAGACAGCAATGTGACCGAACCAGCAATGCATACAGAAGACGGTGATGGGACTGGACCAGCCGTGCATACAGAAGATGGTGATGGGACTGGACCAGCCGTGCATACAGAAGACGGTGATGGGACTGGACCAGCCGTGCATACAGAAGGCCAAGATGTGACTGAACTGGCTCTAGCTATAGTTCGGAGCGCCATCAACGCTGCTATTAAGACTGTGGAAGGTAGTAATCCTGTTTGGGTACCTAAAGGACTGTCTTGTTATATGGTGTCCCACTACCAGGCAACTAACAAATTCACACCTTTTTTTTTTTGCAGAAAATGAGTACACCATCAAAAATATCAACTGGCTCACACACGGTGAATTCACACCAGAAAGGGGCCGTAAACAAATTGAGGAGTACATTTTGGTAAGTTAGTTGACCACTCCAGTTTGGTGTACAAGGGTGAAGAGCAATAAAAAGGCTCTTCTTTGATGGCAACTTTAAAGTCCAGAACTCCTAGGAGATGATGTCAAAGATGACTAGATGTCTTCATCTGGATTCCAAAATCAAAATGTGATAGTCTTTGAAGGTGAAAAGCACAGCTATATTTCCCTGTGCTTGTATCATCCTAAACTTACATTTTTCTAGGAAAATTTGACATTCCAAGTTAAGCAATTTTCCCACCTGCTACTCTAAATGGGAGCCTACTGGCCTAAGGAGGGAGCTGCTTTTCCCAAACGAGTCCTCCAACACCAACTTTAGAATTCTCAGTATCAACAGGGGGGGATGTACATGGATCTAGTCTTTTTGTTGTACTTTTGCAACATACTGCTTGCACACTCAGATGCACAGGCCAGTGAATTCCTTTCTCTTTCCCTCCTGTGTCTGGCTCTGACCCATTCATGTGGCTTAACCTGGCAGCTCTGGTGAAAAGGCCCTGGGTTGCTTTGCATAACTGGCAGGTGGATGAAGAAGCATGACCTGAAATCCCCACTCACTATATTTTCTCAGAAGAGAGGCCAGTTGAAATTGGTGGAGGCAAACTCCCAGCCCTGGGAGAAGTTTCCTGCTGTCTCTGTTCTTCTGGTCAGCCCACCACAAAAAGCGATGGCCCTAAGGGCCCTAAGCTCTAGGCAGCCCTGGTCAGGTGAGAAAGAGGACAGGTCAGGGATTTCTGGCTCCACACCTTGTGTTTATACTCCAGTGGGCGCAACTCACCATTCCCACTAGAAGGGGTGCCTACAGTACAGTGAAGATGAATGGTGCAAAATACTAGTGACTCTTGGTCCTTCTTGCTGTGAAGCATTCTCCACTTGGGGTTGGGCAAAAAGTCCTTGCCTGCTACACTCAAGGTTTGTGAATCAGGCTGGAATGGGACACAGAATAAGCAAGAAAATTTTCCCCTGCAAATCTCCCTGGTTATTCTGAATAAAAGGCAGAAGTCCTGACAATGGTCTATAGGACGCAATGTGATCCGAGTCCACTCCTCCCTCCCAACTTGCTGCTCAGACTCCATTACCTACCACCTTCTCCATTTTCACTGTCCTTATTCCAGCCATACTTGCCTCCTTGCTGTTTGACTGCCAGGCATGTCTCCACCTCAGGGCCTTTGCACTTGCTGTCTCCTCTGCATAGAACACTCTCCCCTGAGATCTGTTCTAATGGTTCATGCTCTACTTCTCTTCAGATCTTTGTTAAATGCCACTTGCTCACTGAGGCCTTTCCTAGCCACCACATCTAACATTGCAACCCTGTCTCCTTCTCTGATTTATTTTTTATGTAGTGCTTAGCCGTACTTATTAGATTTTACTTATTCACACTATTGCTTTTCTTCTACCACCAGATCATATGGCCAATGAGGGCGGAGGCTTTTGCTAATTTCTCTGTCCCCATTCCTTACAGGCACTCTGTAAATGTTAAATACATTGAACAGATTTATTCTCTCTGTACCATTATTTCTTCAAGATGAAGAGCTTACCTACTTTGTTTTTTAAAAAAGATTTTATTTAGAGAGAGAGGAAGGGAGGGAGCAAGAGAGGGAGAGAAACACTGATTAGCTGCTTCTTGCACATCCCTAACTGGGAACCCGGGACCTGTCCTACCGCCTACAACCCAGGAATGTGCCCTGCCCGGGAATCAAGCCAGCGACCTTTTGCCTTGTGGGACGATGCCAAACCCACTGAGCCACAATGACCAGGGCTAGCTTACCTACTTTGTAGGGCTTTTGTGAGGACAGAGACAGTTAGAACGTAGAATGTGACTGAAAAGCCAAAAGCTCTATATAACTCCTGACATCAAATCACCCTGCTTTCAGTCCCACTAATGCAGTGAATTGAAGTCTACCATCTAAGTGTCAGGTCTTTCTGAGGGAGAGCTTTCTCAAGCTTAGTGCAGATTTCCCAGAGGCCACCATACACCCACGGATGGCAAATGAGTTACCATCTACTGAACGTTGCTATGTGCCGAGCATTGCTAAGCACTACATGTGCATCATTTCGCTTCATCCTCACGACAAACATACCCATTTTACAGATGAGGAGCCCTGCGGCACACAGAGGTTGGGCCATATGTCCGAAGTCTTTCTGTTTAAGCAGCAAAATGAAGTTTTGCTCAAAGGTCTGTCTGATATACTTTTTTCCACCATAGTAGGAAAAGGAATTTTTGATGACAAAAAACTTGCAGAGTTTTACTGTCAATGGAAAATGCAAATTCAAGACATGTTAAGGTACTGCAATGTGAATAAGAATGGCTTAACCTGGTGTCAGAAGGCTTGTGTGTTTGTGGGGAGGGAATATGTACACTTATACGTTAACAGCAGGCACAATAATTGGTTTATTCTCTTCAGGAACATAATCTCGCAACAAGAATAGACACATAAGTTCCTTATAGGAGAAAACTGGAAAATCCCCAAGGCCTACCACACAGTTAAAATTATTTTTAATTTAATTTATTTATTTAGGTATATTTTATTAAGTATGCTATTGTAGTCCCATTTGCCCCCCCCTTATCCCCTCCGCCCTGCACCCCATCCCATCATCCCAACCCTCATAGCCCATGTCCATGGGCCGCACACACCAGTTCTTCAGCTTCTTAATTTCCCACACTACTCCCAGCCTCCCCCGACCACTTTGTTTTTTGTTTGTTTTTGTCAACATTTTCCTGCCACCACTTTCCCCAGCCCCACCCACCCCTACCTCCCACCCTCCATCCTTCCCCCATTTGGCTTTGTCCATGGGTCCTTTATGCATGTT
>PVJD01014209.1:0-30162 GCA_004026545.1 Mormoops blainvillei | reverse complement strand
TTGCCACAGTTAATTGGTCCAATTGCTAACACGTGACCTTGGCTGGTTCAATTATATATTATGGAACTGGAAGGAGAGAGAGGAGGAAAAAAGAAGAAAGTGGGACAGAGAGAGAGAAAGTGCAGAAGTAAAGAACAAACGGTCTCCTTCTCAGTTACTGTACCTATAACATGTGAGGCTAAGAACACGTTGGTGCCCATGCGTGCACTGCCCTGTGGACGAGGTGCTGGAGGGGGAGGCAAATACAGCAGAGAGGCGCAGAGGAGAGGTGTGGAGCACGGCAGCCGCATTCGGCCCCTCGTTCCAGGTTATTGCTGAGTGGCAGCCTCATTGCCATGTTTGGATATTGGGAGACATCCAAGCGTTGACCTCTTCTAGCTGAGCCAGAGTTTGATTATGTAGCTGGCCACCAAAAAATGTCCTAATACTCATTTTTCATCCCATTCTTCAATCTCTAATACAAATATAGGTCTGTCCCCCTAAGTCAACTCTCACGTATCTTCCTAAAGTCTTCTGTTACAATAGATCAATTCCTGGCCTCCCACTGCAGCGGGGTGTAGAGCATGGGTCCCCTGATAACAGAGGACCACCTCCACGATCCTCCTTCAGGCAGGATTGGGGAGCAGGAGGGGAGCAGGAGGGATGCCCACAGAGCAGAAAGTACAGCATTTAAGACACGTTACTAACGACAGCAAGCTAAGAGCCTTGCCTTCCTGAAGGAAAAAAGGCTGCTGCCCTGGGCAAGCTGTGTAATGACTATGAGACAGAGCAGTGACTCCTGACACAGCCGGCGGCGGGGAGCAGATGCTCTCCCCGATGCCGTGCATCTCTGGGAGCTCTTGCCCTGACTGAAGATGGCAGCCGAAAGAGGGTCAAAGACACTGGGGAGCTGAAATGCTGGGCACTAATGCACCACAGGAAGAGCCAGATGTTAGATCATGCAGGAAGTTCTGAGTTGAACATTTAAAATTGGAGCAGGAAGTCTGAAGGGCAGTGAGTCAGCCACGAGGTCTGCCTGGGGGTCTGCCTGGGGGTCTGCCTGGGGGTCTGCCTGGAGACAACAGCAGCAGAGCTGCTGGTGCTGCAGGGAAGTAGCCAGGCCAAGCACACGGAGATGTGACAGATGCTTAGAGCTGAACTGTGACTGGGAATGCCGAGCCACAGACTTCTGCTTCTCTGTATGACATATGGAGAAGTCGGCTATGGGGGCTCTTGGTATGGGACTTTAGAGCTTGGTACAAGCTCTGTCCCTCTGGGTTATTGGCATTTGGACGTTTTGGGCTCCTGGCCCTACTCCCCTCAAAGAGAGGGGTGCTCATGGAACCAGGAGATGCAGGGTCCACCAGGGGCTCAGACCCTGCTGAGGATGGGAGCCCGCTCCCAGAGGCAGGATCCCATGCGGGGACATATGCCTCCCTGGGCTCCGCCCTCTGGGGCAGTGTAACACGGCACATGTTTTCCTGAACTGCTACATGGAGGCACATGTTTTCCTAAACTGCTACATGGAGGCTGAGAACAGCACACCCCAGATCCTGAAGGAGAGAGCTGCTGAGAGAGGATGATGGCTCTGACACCCACAAGTGCTCATTCGAGAGAGGATGGCCATCCGTTCAAATGACCGGCTGATGGACAGATAAGGATATGGGGAGCTTCTGGGTATGGTTCTGGCCTGTAGCCTTTTGGGGAGCAAGGGAAGTTCTGGGTCTCATGGGAGTGGAGGGCTCTGAGCAGGAGTGCTCTCAGCACCCACAAGTCTGGAACCCTTTTAATAAAAACCTGTTTCCTTCAACACTACTTGTTGAGTCATGTAGGTTCAAGGCATCGAGTGGCCGAGCCCCAGTTTACAAGTCTATACAGAGTTAGCCCTCTGGCCCCTACTCCTATTATTCTGTGCATCAATCCCTCCTTCGGGTCCCCCTGATATCAGATCTCAGGGAACAGGTGGGCAGAACAAATTGGAAATGGCTAAAGCCACAAATATAACAAGTTGGAGGAAGCTAGCAGAGAACAATTATCCTTCAGTGAATATATGTGAGTTCACAAAGCAGGTCAGGATGTTACGGAAAAATGAAATGACCAGACACTGAGGGGTTAGGAGCACGATCTTTATTTACGTGGACGGGCCCAGAGGAGACAAACTCCAAATTCTGAGCCCAGAACAATAGCCCCGCACTCCTTTTACGTTGGGCCAAGTGGGGGAGGGTCTCGGGAGGTGTGGTATAGATTTGGCGCGAAGGGGCTTCCAGAGGTGGGAGAGAAGCATTTACAGCATTAGTCAGGGCAAATAGCATTTCATCTTTGGTATCAGCCTTGATTCCCTCTACAAGGACATGTGGTACCTTCAGTCCAGCTGGTGAGGCTGAACTCCCAATCTGGAACACCATGGCAAAGAGAACAGAGAAGGATAAAGTCTGAGTAGGTGAGCCTCAGGAAGGGCAAACAGGGTGGGACAGCACCTGCAGCATGGCTTTGGAGGCCAAGTAGGAGATATCGCTAGTGGCTGCCCTCCTCTCTCTCAATCAGAGAAGAGCTTCCCCAGCAGGCCTCTGACATTTCTAACCGAAAGGAACACTTGTGGGCCTCAGGTTGCCTCCAGCCCACAAGTATTATAACATAAATACAGGACAGAAAAAAGAAGCCCCCTGGTCAAGGCCTGCTGAGCCTTGACCAAATTTCTTGAACACCAAAATCCTCACCATTTAACTAGAGGCAATTAGAAAAACTGACTGTCTACCTCCTATCTGAGGGACTGGCTTAGAGTGGAGGATACAAAGAAAAATCAGACAACCCCTGGAAATGTGTAAAGGCCACAGAGTCAATCAGCCCTTGTTTGGTTACCACCCCAGGCCCCTTCTAACTTACCACCTGGGACAATGTGTTTATCTTCATGTCTACTCTTTACAGTGAAGATAATACTATTGACTTTCAGGATCAATATAGGGATTGGAATAATGTACATAAAATCTCTAGAACATAGCAGATGCCCAGTTAATAGTACTTATTATTAGCATGTCTATTGGTAAGCTCTCTAAATGGTCATGAGTAAAAAGTATCAAACTAAAAACTTAGGGATTACATTTATCAACATCACCCACCATTCTCTCATTCCAGCTGAAAGACAGGAAAAAAAAGCACCTATATATTTTTCAAAACAAATCCTTCTTCATTTTAGCCAGTCGGCTATGTAAGCCTAACTCTTCCAACAGTAATCGTTATTCAGTGGTTACAGTGCTAGAAACTTGCTACAGATGTGCCTTGTGTTCATCAGTGCAAGGTGCCTGAAATGTGAGTTTTAATACCTAATAGAATTTAGCCTCAGGGAATCAGAAATTGTTGGACCTAAAAAGCACTATTGCATTCATATAGACTCATGGTTCTGCGCTGCCTTGGCTTCAAATAAAATGAATCTTTTAAAAAACTCATTGCACATAGAAGATTAACTACATTCTGAAGTCACCTTCGAGTTAGGTACATACCTTTACTTTCTGATATCAGTTCATCATAAAGATGGTACAGTCATGGAAACTATAGCAACCAGGTACCACATGTCCAGAATATGCTCCATGCACTGTTATTTTCTGGTCAAAAGTTAATTTGAAGCAGGTTGTGTTGTAGAGCAGAAAGAACTGCAGATTTGGAATTAGGAGACAAAGGATTTGGTCCCAGCTGAGCTATTAACTCATGGCGTGTCACTATACATGTCCTTTTAGAGTCTCCATCCCCAACCGAGGACCTTACTTTCTACTGTAAGCAAATGAAGAGGTCAGACGACCAGCAGTGACAAACAGGTCTCACCTCAACCTCTCTAACTGGCCATTGAACATGGTAGTTGTTTTATGAGGAGAATGTGGACATACCAATTTAGGGGAATCATGCTTTCATTCAGTCTTTTTATAAATATTTGCTCACATGTCTCACATTTTCTTCATTGGATGTCATCTTTATAATCCTATATACACTCCAAAAACATTATTCAGAGAGACAAATTCAGTTTGACTAACCACAATAGTTCATCCTTCAAGACACATATTTCCTCCCCCCTCCCTCTTTATACACACTCCAGTATTATTATCCCTCAGAAAAAAGGTTGCTCTCTTCTAGCTGTCTCCTAGCACAGTTCGGTCAAGTTCCTTAAAGCATATGCTCCGTTATTAAGACTCTGTAAGACACACTTGGCCAAGGGTTCTTTAAGAGTAAGGTCTATGTTGTCATAAAGTTGGTATCTGCCCTGGAGTGCACCGGTATGAGGATAAGGATTAGAGGAAGGAATGGATGAGTAAGCAGGTAAATGAGCAGATGAGTGAATGCCTTCAGATTTCATGGGTGGGAGACCCGATTACCAATTAAATTATTATATTCAAAGGGTCTTCTTCTGTCTCCTAATAGTCTAGATGTACATTTAGGAAAAGACATTCAGAAACATCGGGTACACACGTTTCTTTTAAGTACGTAAAGTTACACAGCCCAGTTTTTTCACTTTTCCAGATTTACCAAAGGGTACGTGTACCTTTTCTTTCTGGCATTTAGACCATACAGTTTGAATTTTCCAATGGTAAAGAGTGTTTGATGGCAGTGACGAATGACAGACAACAGGATAATAAGGCATTTTCTACTGAGACACTGAATCACCTCTAATTAAAATGTTTCATTATATTCTCTTTTTTTCTTTCTAATGTTCACCAATTTTGATTTTTCCAAGTATGATTATTTCCCAACTCACAACCGGCAACATTTATCAAATAAAAATGGTTTAAAGAAGACAAAGGCCCTCGGGTGGCCATCGCCCCAGTGTGAGAGGCAGGGTCCAAAGCAGATCACCCTATGTGTCCAGCCCCTGCGTACACATGGGTTGGTTTTTAAACTGCCCTAATTTCTGTTGTCTTTTTTCTAGTCAAAGTGCATCCAAATAGAATCAATCAAGGGGGGGGAAAAAGCCAAGTTTTTTCCACATTTTCCTCAGGCAAGGTTTTTAATGTTTCCTTTGCTGAAATATTGCTTCACTATTGGCCTTTGTTGGTATTTGTTTGATTGATTTCTATAGTTTTCAGTACAGCTAAAGGGTCATAGACATGCATGTAAAAGACCCCAAAGAAATTTCCATTGAGGTCTACCAAAGCTAGATTAAGGGATAGGCCACCAGGCAGCTGACCAGGGCACCAATCAATAAGAGGTATAAAAACATCACTGGAAATGTAATTAAATGGAGACACTTGCATTTACCAGAAGTTCTCTCTGAGAGACTATAAGTAGTTAGAAAAAAAAGACTGATAAGCCACGTGGCATGGGACTTGAGACCTCCAGGTGGCACACCCCGGAAACCTAAGAATTCAGTACTACCACTGAATTCTGATATGTCCAGTTGTCTGTTTGTTTTTGTTTTGCTGAGTGTGATGTGAATGTTGGGGGTCACAGAGGACCACAGTGGAGAGGCGGAGTGCCACCAGCAGAGAATATCTCTCCACCTTTCCTCATATATTCTCTGCCTTCCCTCTAAAAAAATAATGACCGACTTCTTGAAAATATCATTTCTAAGGGACATCAAATTATTGACTGACCTATGAGGCTCATGTGTCCTGCTCAGGGGAATAACCATAAGCAGATGACTCTAAGCCTCAAAGGAACAGCAGGTTGTAGAAGAGCAGTCCAGGGAATAGGATCCTTCAAGGTCTGGGGAAATGATAAGAATGCTTTCCAGCTTCAGGATCACACTTCCAGGAATTAGGCTATTCAAGGGCCAGAAGTGATGTAGCAATTGGTTTACATAGGGCCACAGCTTGGTGGACTCAGAGACTTTATTTTTCATAGTGTGATTGACGGTAAACAGATATGTCCCAAGTGGGGCTGCCTTTTGACCCATGTATCTGAAAAGACTGAAGGTGTCCTTTCAATAATGAGCAGAGGTTGAGCAACTTGCACTTAGTCCTATTCATGGTATTGCTACCATAGGTAGTTAGCAAGTTATTAATAAGGAAGGCAACAAAGGGAATCAGACATTATTAAGCATAATCAACTGGGGAGCATAAGCCTCTTGTTTCGCCAGTGAGCTATAGCTTCACACACTCCATGGGATCATGGCATTGCCCCACCAAGGATTAACACCCCTCTCTTTCCCACTCCAGCACCAGGTTGTCGGGGTGAACAGGGGGAAATAAGCACATGTGCAATAGTAGTCAAAATGGTGCAAGGGGAGGTGCTTGACCATAAAGGCCTGTCAGTCTAACCTGGGAAAGGGATCAATTGGCTAGGAGGTGGACACATCAGAAGGCACCAAAAGCTTGGGTAGTAAATTGGTTATTTTGATAAAGCACCTGGTCCATCCAAAGCCCAAGATAATATAACCCAGCTTAACAAAGAAGCTCTCTCTAGTTTGGAAACATGCACTTGGCCCATTCATTCACACATTCTCTCCGCAGTAACCGTGTGGATCCAGCAGCCATGCAGCCAGCAGCCATGTAGACTCCAAACGCCGACTCTAGGTGGGAGCCTGGTTACAGCAGTGCAGCCAGGGATGGCACTAAGCTACCTGGATAGGGACTGAGACCACTTAGCAGCTTCCTGTGGGCTCCTAAGGACTAGGCTTTAATATGAAAAGGAAACTCTGGACACTGGCCTTTGTTTTGGCCTTGATGAAGACAAGGTTGGACTTTTTCCATGGTGGGATTCAGATGGGGCACCGAGGCAGCATCCTATGTCCACCCAAATAAATCTTGCCGCACCACAATCTCCCATGCATGGGTCTGTGGAATGCCTCCCTTACAATCCCCTGAAAGAGCCCCACTTCCACTGGCAACACTATTTCCTAGCTGTTTGGTTCACGGCCTTAGTGAGGTTGCTCACGATAAAGATGTGAAGCAACTAACAGGAGAGTTTGAAAGAAAAGCATCGGTGAATGGGTATTTTTCCTGCCCACTGAAAATAATCAAAGCCCAAGAGATATATGGGCTTTTCGGTCTTCTTGGAATTCTTAGTTTTACCCCTGGACCTAGTTAGTCCATCAGGGAACAATGCATTCTGATCTCATTAGCTAGACCTTAAAAGAAATAACTCTGCTGATTAAAAGCTTTAATGTTATAACCTCACAATGTCTTGCTCTACACCCTCCCCCACTTTGTTCCCATTGTCGGCCAGAAAGACCTGAGCCTAATTTAATTTTCAGGTGCTGAAAATAACACTAACCTACATTTTTGGCACACATATTTCTTTCCACCTGTATAGCTTATTGCTGTCCATGCTGTTAATTATTTCCTGCTTAAAAGTGTTATAGCAAATGTGTCTTTTTATTTGTAAATTTCTCAAATCACTTATGGAAGCAAATAAGGAACATATCATACATTATAAAAAGAAAAAGATATTTTATCATTCATCATTGATATTTAATGAATACTCCATTCTGAATTTCTCATTAGGACGTTGCTATTATGGATATGCCAGACCAAAGACACTGAGAATACTAGGGGTTTTTTTTAATCTCTTGACTTATTGGTATAATGAGGGACCCACACCTGACACCTGCAACAATGGAGAGTGCTAGAATGCACAAATAAGCACAATTTGAAGGCTGAGACAGGAAACCAGAGGACACACAAGAAGGAGTACTATATTTGTAAAACAATACCTTTTAAAGTTATATTACCTCTAAAGGATGATTTATAATTTAAAAAATCAATAGATTCCTGAAAGAGTTAGAGAAATTTCAGGATAATAGAGTCATAATAGACTAATACGGACAACCAGAGATATTTTTCTGAGGTATCGCAAACACTTGGAAGTTAACATCTTACAGGACAAACACGATTTCTACAACGCATTCTCTGTGTCACTTCCAGAGGGAAAACACTGAATCATAAGACCCAGAGATGAAACTAAGAATTTGTTTCATGTCCTGACACAATGAGGTCTCGGCTATGCACTCAAGTCAGCTCCCGAGCTCGTTCTGTGAAGCACTGTGTGGGAAGACAGGAAGAGGGGTACCCTGACAGGGGATTCCTCCCCGGTCAGATACGTTTGGAAAATGCTGTAGACCATGACCTCTGTCTTTTGAGATTCCAAATATTCATTAACATATAAAAGTATTTGAGAAATCCTGCACCCAAGGAAGTTGCTTAGGTTGGCTTAACTTGGATTTTCCGAAGCTTTCTTCAGCAAGAAAGGAAGCTTCCATGGGATCCCTATACACATTCTGTACCCAAGCTTGTGAAACTACTGTAAGAAGTAGTTTCTATTTCCCGACTGAAGGGGGTTCAGGGGTGCCAGGGATTCTGCAGTCGCCCTGCAAGCAGGAGTCCTGGAGAACCAGTGACTACTCCAGCGTGCCTTCCTGAACTCCTGCGTCCACAGGAAGCCTGTATTATGCTAATTCACAGATAAGAAAACTGAGGCTGAGAAGAGTTAAGGTCAGGCGCCTAGCATGTGGCAAAGGAGGGTTTTAATATGCAGGTCTCTCTGTTGGACTCCCAAACCATGCTTTTAACTCCTACAGAAGGGAAGAAAGGAGAGAGTTTCAGAAAACCATCTCAAGGAGGGGGGTGTACACATTCAGCCATAACCCTCAGGGTTTTATCAAAAGCTGCTACAAGCTCTGTGAGGAATGGACATTCTTCAGCCATCGGATTCTGAGGGAAGGCATATTATGATAGTCGGGCATTTTCCCCTCAGTTACGGTGCTGACTAATCGGTTTACGATTTACTGATTATGGTTCCTTTTCAAAATTCCCCTGTCTTTCTTTCCAAGTGCTAATCCCTTTAAAAGGCCAGTTCTTCCCCTACTTGGTTCCTGGGAAATTCCTCCCTCCAAGAGCAGTTCAAATGTCACTTCTGTGAAGGCTTCCCTAATTGCTGTCCTTCCACTGTCATTGCGCACCCCTCCCTCCTCTGTGACCCCCAAGTACACTGCACAAGCCCGCGTGGCACCACTCGGTTGGCAGGATCCTTGACTGTTTATTGCCTGTCCTCCACTTTACGCCACGGCCACAGTCAGGCCTGCTGTGTCCGGCACTGGACATGGGGCTTGACAAACTGGGAGGCGCTTTATAAATATTCCTTGAACAAAGGCGCTCATACATCTGTCGATAATTAAATCGCCTCTTTGGCTATGCTAAGTAGCCTGGGAGCATTGTAGGGTTAAAAATGCACAAAACGGAAGGAAAAATTGATTCTTCTTGAAGTAAATATTACAGCCCTTCTACTGATTCACAAAATGAGAAACTGTATAATAGCTGTTAAAAGGAATAAACTAGAACTACAAGTACCAACATGGGTAAATCTGAAGACGTTGATCTAAAATAGCACATCGTAAAATAATGTATATGATACCATTTGTATAAATTTTTGAAACATAAAAAACAGTATTTTATATTATTTATGTATAGTAATGATAACTGACTGACAGCGTGCATGGAATGATCACAAATAAGTCAAGGTAAATGTTGCTTCTGGGGCAGAAAGGAGAACAGAATCAGTGAGAGACACTCATGTGCTTTAGCTGTACGTTTTAATTCTGAAGAAGAACCTTAAAGTAAATATGGCAAAATAAATAAACTTGACCTGATGGCTAAATGGGATTTTTTGTAATGTGTTTCTCTACAATATTCTGAATGTCAGAAGTATTTTATAATTAAATATTTATATATCATTAACTCTGCCATCCTACAAAAGGACATGATCCTGGGCATACAGAACTGGGCGAAACCCTGGTCAGGTGCCTCAGATGGTTAGAATGTTGATCCCCAGTGTACCAAGTTTGTGGGTTCAATCCCCAGTGAAGGCACATACAAGAATCAAATGCATAAATAAATGGAACAACAAATCGATGTTTCTCTCTCTCTCTCTCTCTCTCTCTCTCTCTCTCTCTCTCTCTTTCCCTCCCCTACCTCCACCGTTCCCAGTCTTTCCAATTCCCCCACTAGGAAGCCCCAGGATGCCACTAAAAATGTTTACATCTTCCAGCCCTATCCATCTGACTGTCCCCCTTCCACCACCAGGAAATGGGAACAATCTTTATACTTTCCAACTTTTTTAAGCTTGAAACTTTGTTTAACCCTCAAAAAGTGTTTTGTAAAACATCTATGTTTTTACATTGTAATTTGGTAACATTACTAAAAATTCAAATTTAATATCCCCATTAAAATCACAAATTGATCCTCCTTTAACTAAATCTCCCTAAGTCATCACTCAAACACATGACCAAATAAAATTAAAAGGAAAAAATCTTCTTAGTAGGTTCATTTTATATCACAAGTCAAAACACAATATTTAAAGTCACTGGTGAGATTATTTATTACTCCAAATCACAACTCTGTGTGTCTATAATATTTATAGAGCACTTATTTATTCCAGGACTGTAGGAGTTGCTGTAGACACATAGATGAGTAAGTTACAGTCTGTTCTCTCAAGAATTTGCTATTCCTATCTTATGAATGACTCTTCTCATGCAACCTATAGCTTTTAAATGTATTTGATAGACCATATAAACAGTACCATTTAAATTTATAAATGGAAATTAGCTATTTGTTCTGATTGGATTGGATTGAATGGTACCATAATTGCATCTTTTACATTTTTGTTATAATTACTTTCCTGGTCTGTACTGAATAGAACCCAACCATCAGTACAGTAGCAATGAGTCCGGAGTGTACTTCAGATTGATTAAAGAGCTGTAATTGCCACTTACAGGAAGGCAGAGGTTTTTGCAGCTACAAATATCGGTAAGTGTGTAGCCACCAATCACTCACCATTATCTAAATGATAAAGGTTATGGACAGGGTAACATACCAGGATGGCTGAAGCACTTGATCCTCTGCAAATTCAGTAAAACAGAGGTCAAGCTAATAAATGTATCCAGGAATTAAGTATGGCTTAATTTTCCCCTATCGAGAATTTTATAGTCCTGGAGTCAATAGCCCGTTAATGTCAAACACTGTCCTATAAACCAGTAACTGAGCATTAATGAACTATACCTCCTATTTTAAAATCCATGTGTAGATATAATTTATAGAAAAGTACAAAATGCTCCAGATACGATGGCCCAAGACATGCATTATTTCACTGAAAATAATACAAAAATGTCCAAAATGACAACACAGTATCTTCCTATAACAAGAATATTTACTTCTTTGGGAAGACTACCAAACCCAATGATTACAATTTTTCAGGAGAACCTTATATGTTCTTTCCCAATTGATGTAAGTGGCCCTTCTACAACATCCCTAGTAAATAGTTATCTAATGTCTGCTGAAATAAATCAGAACTTCAAAAGTAGCCTTTTATGTAACCTAGCTCCTGAAACCTTTCATTCTTCACATTGCAGGGAACTGTGATAGTGAAATATTTAGAATAACCTGGATGTGATGTGTTCTTAGGCACAATTGTTAGGATCCATCTCAGTTTCCAAAACTACAAATGGAGGTGATAATACCATTTCATAGAACTGTTGTGAGAATTAAGTAGGGAGAGTATATAAAGCACTAAACAATTAATGAAACTTTATGAGTGCTTAAGAGATATTCTTATTTGCAACGTAGTGTTTCTTTGTTTGTTGTTCTTACATTACGTGACCACCCTGAGGCATTATCTCTATTGACCACACTTTCTTTCTGGAAACTCTCCCTTGCCCTGTTTTCTACTGTAGTACTGTAGGAGAGGAAAATTTTTTCCTCCACCCATTTTAGGTTCTCTGTTAGGGCTCTGTAACTAAAGACAGATTAACAAGAGAAAAGCCTACAAATATATTTACTGTAACTTAACATGACATGGGGGTCCTCATAAGGAAATGAAGACCTAAAGAAGTGGCAGAACCCAAGTGTTCATATACTAGGTTGAACAAAGAGAGGCAAATGGGGAAAAGAAATTAAAGCATATGAAGAGACTACAGGAAGAGAACAGTTATTTTAACAAAGTCTATTTGCACAAAATTCTCCCTGCCTTGACTCCCATCTCTGGTGATAAGATTGTTTCTTTCCTCCTGGCAAAGGGAAAGCACCTTTCACATGAGACTTAGATCTCCTGCTTTTAGGAAGAAAAGGAGAGGTCGGAGTGTCCTCCTTGCACCTACTAGTTTTCAAGGGACTCAAAAATAATCCTTATGCTGAAGTGGCATATCTTTAGGTGGTATATTCGACCGCCCTTCATTGTTTTCTCCTGGTTTCCCACGTAAGCCCGGGTCCTCTATCTTTCTCCTCTTTGTTAGTTTCTCTCATTCCACCGACCACACACGTCACAAATATTGACCGTGGTGCAAATGAAGATTTGCAATAGCCACCACTTCATCCCTAGTCCTGTAAGAAGTGAGGGTCTTCCTTGCTGGGTCATTTCCTGTTCTTTCTTTTTATATGCAGAAGCAATGTAAGGGGCAAGGAAATAAATACAAAGAATTCATATAGTATCAATTAATTTATAAGAAAAATAAGTCAAGGAAGAAAAAATGGCTGAAAGCCTTGAAGAGACAATTCATTGACTGACGTGTACTGAGCACTTTGTAATTTTTAATCATTTTAGTAATTAAAGAAACTGTTTAGTAATCAAGAAAATACAAATCAAACATATATGTTATATTATGTATTTATTAATATGTTTGCATACATATATACATGGTATGTTTATGCATTGGGAAATAAGCCAAGATAAAGTGCAAACATCACTTTCATAGTCCACTAGTGGGAATATAATTCTGGAAAGGAATTTTAGCCTTAACAGCCAGGTTCTGCCTATAATTTCACTTCTAGAAATCCATCCATAAAATGTACAGATACCGATATGAATTGAAAACAACTTTGACACCCAGCAATAAGAGATTAAATATTCCTGACATATGATATATCCATAATCACTTATCTAATAAAGTATTGAAATAATGAAGAAACCTGAAATAGAAAATTATCTTTAAAATAACAGTAATTTTTAAAAATACACTACCAAACCATATATCCCAAATATGTAAAAACTGCAGATATTATATATATATTCATATTTTTAAAGACCTGAAGAAATACCACTAATGTCAGTCATAATAGGAATCAAAGGAGATTTGGGGTTATTTCTCTTTTCTCTTTCTACGCTTCTTTATGTTTCAATCTTTTACAAATGTGTATATAATTTGAATGGTCAGGGGTAATCATTTCAGGCAAAGAGAGCAGAACGTCCTTTCCCCAGAAGTCCTCTCTCTTCCACACCATGCCTGTTAGTCCCATGTTAATACCAGGTCCTGAATGGCCTTCCCCATGTTACTCGCTCTGCCTTTTGAAAGCTGAAATTGTAAAATGTTAATCAGATGTTCTGCTTTTAGTGTGATCAAATTCTGAGCAGCTATCCAGAGGGTTGAGTTGTTTTATCACCGGTGCATTTGCAGTTTTGCCTGTTTTATAATCTCAGCAATAGATGCACAATTCATAACTTCAGCCTGGCTCCGTAGCCCGTTGACTGTTCCCGTAAGAATATCCCTCTGCTTTCCTCGCCTTCACCCTAATCCATCTCTTTCTAGTGAGCTCCCCTTTTACACACTCGAATATGCACCTGGATGCCTCCTCTACTTACTTTCTTACTATATCACATTACTATTCTCCCGCAACTATTACTGACTTGTTCATTGATTCAGTTGCTGAACTTAAATACAATTTTTATTAGGAGGTATTCATGCGCAAGGCACAAAGAGGGAAATAAAGCACCTCTTGCCTTCAATATACAATCTGGTAGGAAGTCAAAGAAACAAGCAAACGATCACAATATTCTTAACATGATTACTTTAATGAAGGGTGGTATAGACTTCGGTTGAGGCCCCAAAGCCTTCCTCAACGCAGAATCAGGAACGCAACTAAGTTACCTCTCAACTGACTGAGAAAAACCAGGGAGTTGAAAAGGCACATGATCGGCCTCCAAGCAAAAGAAAAGAGCATGTTTGAAAGCAAGCGGGCAAGAGACTGTGTTAGAAATGCAGATGGAGGTGAAGGAGAGGCAGAGGGGAGGAAGCCCGGGGAGCTCACAGAGGCAGCTTACAAAAGCATGTTTTGTATTTTTCCATTGTCCTGTTCTGAACATCGATCCTATTAAATCCCGTCGTAGTTGCTTCACTTAGCGTCTTGCCCACAGTCCACCTACAACGTGTTCCCAGGATCTACCTTTGCTCCATGCACCTGAGTGTCGTTGGGTTAATCCTCGACTCTGCTGCCTGTCTTTACATCACATGTGCTGTTGTCTGTGGGTATATTCTCATTTTAGGGTTTCTTCTCTGCCTTGGGACTTAAACCTTGCTAGATTAGGAGAAAAATACATGTATCATATATCTTCAGATTTTGGAGTTATACCTGTATTTTCCCAGGAGACACATAAAACCCAGGGGTTATAGATTATAGTTAAACAAACAAAGTAAATTAAACACTACCAGTGCTGAAGATAGTATTGCTCCATATCAAATATCTCTTCATATCAAGGCAATAAAACAGACTAAGTGAAATGGATGCAACCTGGCCCCTAACACGGCTTCTATGTGCTTTCACTTTATGAGAACTACTCAACAACCTCTTAAGAAATCCAAAATCATGATAAATTGTCTCTTGAATTTAAATTGTGCCAAGGCTTTATCGATAGAGGTGCCTTTTGAAGCAATTTAAACAGTCTTATGTTCAGATCTTTTATTTAAATTTGATGTCACTTACAACTGCTTGTTTCCCAGGTCAATGGATGGTGACAGAGGTCCAGGTCACTACAAAACATGAGGGACATTACACCATTATTTCTGTTGCAGCTGCCAGAACACAACGCCATCATGCTTAACAGCCAGACGTCAAAAAAAAAAAAGCAACATCTGCACCTGAAATGAACCTAATATTGTATGTCAACTGTAATGTTAAAATAAAATTTTAAAAAAGCAACATCTGGTAGAGTTTTCTGTAGTGAACAGTTTACAGACTTGGTTATTGAACCAAAAATGTTTAAACATAAATAGCTATTTTATATTTACATATTTACTATTCCAATGCTCAGTCATTGGCAAAGATGAAGAAGAAATGGAATATAATAGTTTTGCAATTATAAAGCCTTCATCAGTTATTTGACCGAAGTCAATATGAACTATGTAGTTGAACCACTTTACTTAGAGGTGATATGAATTAGGTAACCTGCAGATTGATAGATACCTTTCAACTTAGGCACTGGCTCTAACTAATATCTGGAAGAAAAGCAATAATAACATTTTTATTTCTAACTGAAATGAAGAAATGAATATCTATCAGTCTAAACTTTCATAACCTATAAAACTTGGTTTCTAGAATGTAGGGTGCCTGCTCTTGCAGGACTCTGGCTACCTCTCTGGCATGTCACCTGGGAAGAGTCATAAGAAAAGGCCACTGTGAGAGCACATTTGAATGAGGGGTTAGTAAGGCTTTCGTTACGATTAAAGATGTACAAAGACTCGGAGCAGAAAGCATTAAAAATTGTGCTATCCTGTTCAAAAAGGAATACAAGATGAGGTAGAACTGATAAGCTCTTTTGGAAGTAGCTTAGATGGAGCTAAGCTACGACTTCATGTGTTTCACAATCACCGTTCAGGTGCTGCATCCACCCACGCTTACTTAACTCTTGCCCATGTGCCAGAGACCCAGTCCCGCTCTGTCCCTGTGACTGGTACCTCCTAACGGTCAGTTACTGAGATGCCTTTTTTCTGGTCTTGACACTAACCCTCTCTAACCCACTCAAGAAACACTGTCTTGCTTTGGGTCACTATCCAGAGCAAGTTGAGGCTCCCCTCTAAAATTTTAAGGTCTTTATAATTATGTAACATTTCCTGACTACCCTCACAGTCCACCCTACTCAGAGCAGCAGCAGCCAGAATGTCAGGCAAAAATATTTACAAATAAAATAACCAGACTTTAGGAAGCAATCCTTGAAAATTCAATGTATTTCAATGGCAGTAAATGCTACAGTCTGGTTCTTGGTGAGGAATGAATGGTATGGCTTGATCAATAGCAGGCATTTATATTTTTACATAAATTATAGCTTTCCAAATAATACTACACTGTTGATGCCTAGGATAGGACATTCAATTTAGTGGTTGAGGTGAGGTAAGTATTTACGATGTTTCACTGTGAATCTCTTTCTTCAGCCCTCTCCCATTGTCAGGTTTGTGGAAGGTACTAAAGATGGATGAGGATAGGGATGAACCTGACTTGTTCATTGATGGTCAATTGAAGGATATCCTGTGTACATTAAACTGAGATTAAGCTATGGAACAATACTTATTTACTTGTTCATTCATTCATTGCTCATCTACATAATTAAAAGTTACAAAATGCCTGTTTATTATGTGAGAGTCATTTCAAACAAATACTTCCAAGAAAAGATACAGGGATCCTTAAAATTTATTTGGACCACAAGACCTAATTTAATTCCCTGCCAAAACATTTTACTTACTGTTTCATCAACACAGCTAACAAGCTGAAACTCATCTGTGATCAAATAAACCACCTACAAAACTGTGCATTTTAGACTACAATTGCATGAAATAATCTCATTAAAACCTCTAATGGGTTTTTAATGCATATTCCATGAGAATAGTAAACAGGCACATTGAAGTCTACCCCACTGGTATGTTTGAATATGTGCATGTTTGTGTGGCTTCATTAAAGGCAAAGTGGTTTGTGCATCTCAATATAAAGATAAAGAGACCATGGAGAATTTCATTTCCAGCAGTATGGTGGTTAAGAACCCAAAAAACTCTGCCTCTAGAAACAACTAAAAAGAACAGATAAATTATTAAAAGCTTCTTTCAAATGGGTAACAAAAAAATGGTAAGACATACTCAGGGGCCAAAAATTAAGTAGGAACAGGTTCAGAGAAATGAGCAAATTACCAACACCAGATTTTATCCTGAAGCATATCAAAACTAGTGAACTTGAACTTCATTTGTCATGGTCTCCTGGAGCACTGGGGACAGAAGATAAAGCTAGGGATCTTCCAAGTCAGGGAATCCCACAGAAGACCCATACGTGGCGGTCCAACAGCTATGGTCTCGGAGAAAAGATGAACTTGGAACAGACCCACATTCTCCCTGTCTCAAAGATGGTAAGAAAATAACTGCCTATTGAATTTTAGTGTTGAGTGGTGAGAGAAAAGTATTCTTCTAAAAGCTCTGAACGACAAGTCAGCCTTCATGAGTTTCATAGCCCAAATTCACACTACCTGAATGGTCTGAAAAACCTCAGCAGAGAATTTAATGTAAAATCCCTGAAAGCTGACGGTGGGAAGAGTGTTGGTTGTTGCCAGAAGTGCCAGCAAATTGCAAAGAAATGCCTCAGATAAAGAGTGGGCAGTCAAAAATTAAAAAATATACAAGGAAACAACAAATAGAAACATCAGACCCAAAAAGATCAGATGTTGGAATTAGCAAACACATGTAAACATAAACTATAAGCCAAATTTACCATGTATAAAGAAATGAGATGAAAATACAAGTAAAAAGCAAAAACTTCTCAATGATCAAGAAGATTTGGAAAAGGACAAAATACAACTCGTATCTATTTCTAAAATGGTCATAATAAATATAGAAGGAATGATATGACTAAAACTAATTGATAGAAACCATAGTATTAATAAAAATAATTGATTCAGGCAAGACTCATCAGTGGATGTTACAACTATTTGATAAAAGTTAGCTAAAGCACAGAATATTTACTTACATAATCTAAAGTTTTCTATCCACTGACTGCCTATTAATCACATAGGGAAAAATAAAAAATTTACATTGGAGAAACCTAGCTAATTCCACATTAACCATACGATCAAAATTAACAGAATCGATAATGAGAAAAATGGACAGTCTGATATCAGACACTGAGAAGGCAGCAATGTAACTCACAGAGCATTACTATCCGAAATGCAAGTGGACTCAAACTGGGGGACATTCCACAAAACAACTGGCCTATACGCCTCAAAAATGTTATTATTGGTTTTTTTTAACGAGGACATGTTCCAGATTAAAGGAAAATGTGATATGTGACCCACATCAGATCTAGACTCAGGGGAAGAATGTTGCTATAAAAGGCATTCTTGGAACAATGTTTGAAATTAAATATAGACTATATAGTAAATGATAGTATTATATCAATTAAAAAAATTCATGACTGTGATAATTATAAACGCTGAAGTATTTGGGGGTAAAAGATCATAATGTCTGTAACTTACCCTCAAATTACCCAAAATAGAATACATATGTTGAAGAATAAAGTGGGGAACGCCATAATAGGTAAGTATTCTGAA
Source organism: Mormoops blainvillei (assembly GCA_004026545.1). NCBI lineage: Eukaryota > Metazoa > Chordata > Mammalia > Chiroptera > Mormoopidae > Mormoops > Mormoops blainvillei. The sequence continues at coordinate 11,919 of PVJD01014209.1, read as the reverse complement.
TTGATAGCAGTTAACACACCATGCTAGCGGCAGAATATTAAGATAGAACAATGGGGCAGAACTAAAGTTTCCCCCAGAAGACCTTCACATGTATGTAATATGGATGCATGACAAAGATGACTTTGCCCGTGTGTGTGGAAAGGAACCTTCCAATTAAATAGTTCTGAAATCGTTGGGTATCCATATGGGGGAGGGAGAATTGGGCCTTCACATTATGAAAAGTCAATTCACGGTACGAGATACTTAAATGTGGGGGCAGGGGTAAAACTATGTTTTTCTTGAAAAAATAGAAGAATGCCTACTTACCTATTGGAGTAGGGAAGGATTTCTTATACAAGGCAAAAAGTTCGAACTACACAGGGAAAGATGGATAATCCAGGATGAACAGAACAGTTGGGATGGAGAAACACCCCTTACCCTGAGAATGCTAACTCGGGATGCCATCAGCCCAGGGCCACCACAGGCCACCAAAAGGAGAGAGCCTGCCTGAGGGCACAGCCAGCACAGAATGAAGAAGAGCCATCGTATGAGAATCATAATGTCCCACTGCCACTTGTGGAGCCCTAGATCTAGCAATGAGTGCTGCTGATCTGTCCTTGGGCTTTTCAATAATATGAACTAATGTATTTTTTTTGAAGCTGGTTTGAGTTGTATTTCTGACCCTTGCCATGAAATTTACTGATTAATACTGTTAACCAGTGATGGTCTTAAAGAAATAAAAAAATGTTTATAAAGGTTTTTAAATTTTAACTTATACTTTAAGTTAAATAAGTTAACTTACTTAACTTATAGTTTAACTTATATAAACTAATCAAGAGCCCATAAGCCCCGTGACAAGCAGCAGTATAGTTAAATGGGCTGCGCTCACTGAGCTTATAGCCAGGGTTCAAGGTATAAATGAAAAGCCTAGAGCTGGGACATGAGGACAAGGATGGGGACATAATATAGGGAGAAAAGCTTAGAAGTAGGGCCTGGAGGAAAACAAACCTGGGGTATCAGTGGAACAAGCCTTGTGGGAGAAGATGAGACATCAGTCTATGGCAGAGACAATGGGAAGCAAGAAGAGAGCTTAACACAATTCCTTTTAAAGAAGAAGTTGGCAGGTCACTGGTGTAATATGACCCTTGGTTCCTCCAGATCTGTCTCCCGACACTGCTCCTCCCTAGCTCCCCGATTCACCCATTTCCAACCACTAGTGGTTACCTAGATAGACCTCGTGGATCCTTTCCTCAATACTCCCCTCTGCACCAAGATGCCCTCATCTTCCTTCATTCCGCCTTCAAGACCCAGCCTCAGTCTTCTTCAGAAGACTTGAGGGGTCCCCTCTCTACCTTGTGATCCACTCAGGCCTAGACCTCTGGATGATACTTCCTTGTTTTCATATTTGTCACTGGTCTATCACACAAGGCTCTTCAGTCAAGGGATCTTGTCTAATTCACTTTACTACCTATAGTGCCCAGCACAATGTCTGATCATAACACATATTTCAAAAATATGAACTGATAAACTTAACTGAATTGCATTAAGAAAAATTAAAGATGGCCAGTAACAAAACAGTACTACAGGTTCTATACTTTCATTAACCCCAAATAAAAGACTAAAGCAAAACATCGCCATACTAAAAGTTCAGATAAATATATTGAGCATGTACGATGACCATAGCAGTGGGAAAGAAATGCCTCTACATTCTCATCCAACCCGCTAACCATCCCTGAATGTAATGCAGGTTCTCCTTCAATGCCCTCGTTACTCTCCACCCTACACAGAATCATCTTTTTGCCAGAACAAGGCATTCTCTGTGAGCTGAATTCATCTTACAAATGCAGCATGTGCTCAGCTGTCAAAATGCTTTTGTTTTCTGTCAGCCCATTATTTGCCTCCTGTGTATTATAAATAACCATAGAATAATGGCCAAATGTCTGTGTGTACCATTTTGTTGTAAAGCACTGCATGTAGCTGAGTTTTTGTTGAATAGTTTTAGTGACTATGACTTGACATAAGAAAAAGACAATTCTTTCAGGTTCTTTAAATTTTTCCTGAGTAAAAAAGCAATTTCATTTAGGCTAAATACTGCATAGCATGGATTTTTTTAAATCTTAGAGGGCAACTAAGTAGCTCATTTCAAATATTTAAAGTGCTACATGCTCTACTACATGCAACATGTAGTAGAGGAGTTAAAATTAGCATGGTTTCAGGGAATAAAACTATAATAAATGGGTAGAAATTATCAAAAGACAAATTTTAGCTTAAAATAAGGAAGCATTGTCCTACAATTAAAATATCCAGAAATGGAGGGGGCTGCATTCCAGAGCAGAGAATTTAGCACGAGTCACACAAAAAAATCCCATAAATTTTATGTTTTATAAATATTGCTTCATTAATGTTCATGGCATTTTGAAATATGTAACAAAGCCACAGACCTCCCTTTTGAAGAAAAAGAAATCAACGGGCTTAAATCATCTGCTCAGGGTCACATATTGACTGATACAAGTCTGTGGTTCTCTTTCTAATATAACATTTATTTATTGTTTTGGGAAATAATAAGTTCCCTGCAACTGCAGGTGATGTTACTGATTGCTATTTAATTCTTGACCTTGTAAGCAAATCTTGGATTTTTAATATCTAGGTGTGTCTTCTTGGAACCATTTGATAGATAAAGCTTTACAGTTCTACAGATTCTTAGGCATGGCATTTTAATTTGTTTTAACCAATTTTGAATCAAAAAAGTTACATGCTAATGATTAGCCTGAAAATTGCTAGATTATCTGCAATAAGTGTTAAAACCATTAAATGTCAACATACCATTACAAATCCAGATGGCAGATGGGAGAATAAATGTCACATTTTTCATTATTTTTCTTCTGAGATTCAATGGTAACCACTAATGGTAGGCGCAGTGAATAGTCTAATCTTTTTGATAAGAAACAAATGTTTGCATTGAACCACAAAGCAGAACGAGATATAAATTTCTCTCTACTCCCCAAAGTTTACAGGAAACCCCTTCTTCCACTGAAGGGTCATAATTTAAAATTATGGACACTGTCAAACATGCTGATGGAACATGCTGATGTATTCATTGCTACAGCTTCTTTGGAGAGCAATTTGGCTTTATTCACCAAACTTCTGACCCTGCTAGAACTTTATTCTGCAGATACACTCACCTTTGCGTAAAATTATATAGTTTCAGGGATATTCAGTGATACATTTTTAATAACTAAGCATTTGGAACAATTTAAAATAGGCATCAATCAGAGATTAAATAAATTAAAGGGCTTCAATACAATGAGATAAAGTGCAACCTCTAAAAAGAATGTAGTAGCTCTATGTGTACTACTATAGAATAACTGCAAGATATGCTTGTGAATTAAAACAAATGTAGAATTGTGAGAATATGCTATCACTTGGGTCAAAAAAGAGAATATAAATTCTATGTACATACCAGCATATAATTTATCAGTGATTGCAAAAAATACTAATAATAATTTTCTCTAGATGGTGAGATTAGAATTTTTTTATTTTTTTAATAATTTTTCTACATTTTCTAAAATAATTACACATGCTATTCAAAGTAAGAGAAAAACACTTTCAAAATATACACATTTACATTAAGGTTACAAAGGGAAAGTCTCTGATTTTTTTGTTAAAGTTTTTCTCAGCTGAGAATTTTGTTCATGTAGTCATGAAAAATGAACATTATATTGACTTTCACATGTGTCACATAAAATCGATAAGAACAGAGAAAGAGAAGAAAAGGTATAATCAATCTTTAGGTGTAACAGCCTGTTTTCTGTTAAGTGTCTTTTCCAAAAGGAATTACTAAGGAAGAAGTGAAACCTGAACCAAAAGATAAACCAGTCAGCATAAGCCCTCATACACCTTCTAAGTTAAAGTAACTTAGACTGGGCAAGTATTCAATAATCGTCTCTTCCTTTGGAAACAGAATGTATGACGGTAGCAGTGTACTCTGTATTGTGGGAAAGGTTCACAGTAAAAGCAAAAAAATCTTTACTCTCTAATTTCAATCTGCCTACAATGTTAATGATCTATTTGCCAAACAATAAAATGAAAGGACACACTGTTCCATAAATTTACAAAGCTATTGAAATAACTACATCATGGAAACACCCCCAATTTGGCATTATCTTTTGTTAAGTACTATGGTCTGAATGTTTGTGTTCCCCAAAAATCTGTATGTTGAAATCTTAACCCCCAAAGGTGATAGGTGGAGTTTTGTTGTTGTTTTTTTTTCAATTGATTTTTGAGAGAGAGAGGAAAGGAGAGAGAGAGAAAGAGATGGTTGCCTGCCCAGAGATCAAACCTGCAACTTTGATGTATATATAGATGCTCTGACACCTGAGCTTACCTGATCAGGGCCTATAGGTGAGGCCTTTTTAAACAACTTATTTTAGAGAGAGGAAGGGAGACAGAGAAAGACAGAGAGAAATGTCAATTCCTTTTTCCGCTTATTTATGCATTCACTGGTTGCTTCTCATATGTGCCCCAACCAGAGAAATCAAACCCACAACCTTGGCATATAGGGATGACATTCTAAGCAACTGAGGTTACTTGGTCTTTGGGAAGTGTTTAGGTCATGAAGCTGGAGCCCTCACGAATGGGATTAGTGTTTATAAAAGAGATCTCACAGAGCTCTTTAGCCCCTAGAGGCTTTGTATGGTAGCCTCTTCCACCATACAAAGATACAACAGAAATCTGCAACTCAGAAGACTGCCCTCACCCAGCCTTACTCACACCTTGACCTTGGACTTCCAGCCTCCAGAACTATGAGCAAATACATTCCTGCTATCTATAGGCCACCCAGTCTGTGACATTGTTATAGCAGCCCAAATGGACCAAAACATTAATTTAACCTGCTTCTTTAGGATCCTATCTGCCATTTTAAGGCTTACTTGTGAGAACAGGTTCAGGAAGGACAGTATGGCAAGAAGGAATTTTTTTTAATGGCTGGATTTTTTTTTTATTTGACTGATGCATGAGAAGGGAGAGAAGATCACAGGCAGAATGTGAAATGCACTGCATTTAGCACAGTGAGGGAGGGGTGCTAGATAAACCTAAGGGAATTGGGGGCAGTGGGGAGAAAGAGTTTCCCCAAGTCACATTTTAAGATCCTGAGAAATAGTTGCTTCCCAGGATAACCTCAGGCCACACGCATGCTCACAGACATCGGCAGGTGTGGGGCGCGCTCAGTTTTTGTGAAGTAGGTAGAAGGCCAGAGTTCAGCTTTCCCTGGGGAAAGAGAGGATTCTCATGTCATATCCCAGACAGACTAAATCAGAATTTCCAAGGTGAGGTCTGGCGAACTGTATTTTTTTTAAAGCTTCCTACATGGTTCCGAGTCATGAGGAACGTCACACATTGATTGAGAATGGCTTCTCTATCTTATTTTACTCTGAAGGGTCCTACACTGTACATTTCATTTTTGTTAGACCTGACGCTATTTCAGGCCAATTCATTGTTCTGACAGCCTAAAGCATGGGGAATTATCTGAATTTTTCACAGGCCAACATTATATAAACAGCTGCTGAGCAAGTAAATCATTATTATCAAAAGACAAAATCTCAGTAAATATATCACTTGATTATACCTAAACAAAGGGCAGGATATATGACCAATATCTGTATGCCCTTTTTCTGTCAACTACAATTTTTGAGTTCCCTGAGAAAAGTAAGTATGTAATTTCAAGTCACCAAGGAAATAGATTAACAGAATTTTATAAATGGTAGGTTCTTAAAAGTCATTTAGCCTGAAACCCCCTCTAACACCTGAATCTCGACTGCAGCCTCTCTGACAAGTCATATGTTCCAGCCTCACACAGACAGAAAACAGAAAGTTATTCGTTAATGCAGAAAGGAGAAAATATAAACCTACAAATGAGAAACAAAATTATAAGCATTTATGTGAAAGCAATCTTAGTCACCCAGAAAATTACAAGGCTGGAGATTTGCTCATGCTTTCCCGATGTTAATTTGACACATGAATTTTCACTTGGCCTAAACAAAAGGACAGCATCGAAGCATTAGATTAGCCATACCCAAATGGGGCTTCTTGAGAATTTTGTCCCCATACTTATGCAGAAACAGCACAATTCCTACAAAACTTACAAATTGCAAACAGTTCTAAAGTTGGCAGCACTGAGATAATAGGCCACACTCTTATTGCACTATATATCCCTTAAAAAAAGAGAGACGGTTGTGCAGGGGAAGAGTCTACGTTGTCCATGACAATTTAGTAGATTAAGCAAGACTCCCGTGCAGTGGCGAAGGTGGTCACGGCCCCTCCTGGATAACCCCACAGGTAGGGGCAACATAAAGCAACATCCCAGCACGAAGGGAGAAATACTCTCAGTAGCCACTAAACTTTATGTTTCCTGGGCTCCAGATACCAAGAGACCAAAAAAAGAGACCAAGTTCATCCAGGGCAGGGGCTACAAACTCACAACTCTGCCACTTACAGTTTCTGTGCAATCTAGGAAAAGAGGACAAAGAAGAACATAAGCCCTAAAGCCACATTTCCTTAGTTGTTAAAGTTGACTGTATTCGCATGGCCTTTCTCCTTTCTCCACTAAAACCTGATGTTGGGCAAATAACTTAACCTCTCTTTGCTTCAGGTTTCTCTTCTGGGGAACAATAATCTTCCTAAAACATGACTCATAGTGTTTCTTCTCCATGGTTAAAAAATTTAATAGCTCTATGCTAAAAGCAGAACAGAGTTCAAAACCAGTTTCTTCTTTAATCTACCCCCAGACACTCTTCTGACCAGCCCTGCTCACTGCCTCCTAGCAATGTCTTGAGTTTATCCGTCTTCATACTTTTGCTTAGGTCCCTTCGCCAACCTAAAATCCACCCCCCGCTCCATGCAACTATATCTCTGCCTATTGAACTCCTGTGGATTCTTTGAATCGAGAGGAAGTCCTCTATTTCTGAGCTCATTGTCCTCGGCACTCATCTGGTCCTTGCTATGAGCTGCCCAATAACTACTGTGGGTCTTTTATTTTATTAATAATTTTTTCTACATTTTCTAAAATAATTACACATACTATCCCAAGTAAGAGAAAAACACTTTCAAAATATGCATGCTTACATTAAGGGTGCAAAGGGAATGTCTCTTCCCAATGAGCTGTTTACTGCTTGAGTTAGGGTATCTTCCTTTGGGATTTAGATTGCTGAATAAAATACAGGATGCCCAGCTAAATTTGAATTTCAGATAAACAACATTTTTTTTTGGTATAAGTATATACCATGCAATATTTCAGTTGATCCAGGGTAGAGGATTTCAGCTGCAGTTGTGCCACTTAACATTCACACGGTTTCCAGGCAAACTAGAAAACATTTTCATGCAATATTAAGACATACCCTAAAAAAACTGTTTGTCTGAAATTTGAATTAACTAAAAGTCCTGCATCTTTATTTACTAAATCTAGCAACCCTATTTGGGGCACCTAGATCATTTTTAACGCCTAGCATAAGATTCCAGAATAGCAAGCCCTCAACTGCCTATGCTGACTAGTCAAACCACTGTAACTTAATCTAGACAAACTTGAGCATGGCTGTTGCCGAACACATCCCCAGCACTTGGCCTCTGGTCCCTCCCTGTTCCAAGTGACCAATTCTTGGTCTCCCTGACGTCTCCTCGGGGTTAGTGGAATAACTGGGAACCTGACCCTCGGCAGTATTAGTCTCAAGCAGTTGGAGTGGAGCATCGAAGTTGGAAGAACTGGTTCCGATTCAAAGATCGAGAGGAACAAATTCCAGGCCCCAGGCAAGGCAGAATCCACAAGTCATCACCAAGGGGTCAAGTATAGATCAGAAGGGAAAGGTCTGCAGCAGGAGAATGGGTGACTGAGAGAATCTCATGGAACAGCTGAAGCCCAACGAACAAGAGAGAGGGGGTATCCAAGCCACTGAGCACAGTTGAACAAAATCTTTCCCTCAAGCTCACTAAAGTCAATCTTTTGTAGACTTACTATGACTTTTCTCTGTGTCTTTCTTTACACTGTTCTGGCAGTTTTCTCCTGAGAAAGTGAAATAGCAGCATCTTTCCAAATTCATGCTCCGCCAGAGACAGTGATGGGAAAAAACAGATTCATGATCCTTAAAAGAATAACACCATATTCCCAGGATGGCACTGTGCGGTGCAAGCTAAGAGTTTCCTGCAGCAGCACAGGGAGCCAGGCACAGCCAGAAGGTCTGTGATAAGTTGTGAGGGAATGGTGAGAGGTCACAAAGGTAGGAGGGAGTCACACGGGTGCTTTTTCGACCAGCTGTAGACACCGTCTTTCCCGTGAAACTCCTGGTACTCTTCCCAGAGCACGCTGTAGTCGCTTCATCCTCAGTGGTGCCCTGACTACCTTCCCCATGGATGCTTTCTCTCTGGTTTCACCAGATACGCCAAAATCCTTGGCCAAGAACCGACGGGCTGCAGAGCAGCAGTGCTGCCTGGCTGGCAGACCCTCCGCAGGTGGCTGGTGCCCGGGATGTTGCCTGAGGGACTCACATTGGAATCCCAGCCCAGCCGTTTCTCCATCAGGCCCCAAGAATAAGCTTATCTAACCGCTCTGCACCCCACCTTCAAAATCTACAAAAAGGAAGTTATAAAACCTCCTTACACATGGATGTTGCCTACTGAATGAAATAATATTAAACATATTAAAACATAATAAGAACTCAAATGTCAGTTAACCACCCCCTACAACAATTTATGGAGACAAGGGGGCCTATCCTTAACTTTAGAAGAGTCTAAGATGGGCAACTGATAAATGATGATCATCTTATAAAAAGAATTCCTTACAGAAAGACAGATGCGAACGTAGAATCGGACACCTAAGGAGCATGTATAAATTAACAGATCCAGATGGCATGCCAGGTAAAGTATTAATAGAACTGACAGACACACCTACAGGGTGCTTTCTAACTTTGCCCCAAAGACTTGTGTGAAAGCGAAATGACTAGTAGAGGGCTGAGAAATTGGTGTTAAATCTTTATATCTTAATAAAGAACTGGGAGAAAGAGTGATCAGCAAGTTAATGAGGTTTTCTTGACGTGACTACTCTGAGAGATGTTGAAAATATCAGTGAGCAAAGACAAAATAATACAAAAACATAAAATATGCTTGGAAGCACAGGCAGGTCATAGCTGTATGAGATTCAATGTGAAAAATGCTAACTCATTCAACTGAGAAGCTTGCCATGACCAAGGGACCAGAGGACACAGGGATCTAATAATGATAAAAGGCACCAACGGGCAAACAAGAATAGCAGATTAGAGAAAAGTTTGTATTAGAAAAAAACTTTCCTAGGGAGAAGAATGAACACCACTGTTTGGCTACATGTACAAAATTCTATTATTCCACTGAGCAAAACAAAACAAAAACATAGTTTTTTGTTTAGGGCAACCTTGAATTCACCAAGATTGCCCTAAAGATGATGCACCAAGTTTGGGGATTCGAAAGGCCACAGAGTTACGTCTATAGTGAAGGGAATAACTGACAAGAAATGGAAGTGCTGTAAGCAAGGATATGATCATCCCAGGAAGAGAAACAGGAGGCGCTGTGTGGCTCATACAAAATGGAAGCACATGAAATTAGTCCATAAATAGTGAAAATGATGTGTAATGGGGGATGGTATTTTGTCTGAACCAAAATTAAGAAAGAGGAGGGGTTTGGGGAAGGAGAAATGAAGTGTAATAACCTGGTAAACCCATGCAGAGAGAAGTCGTGAATCTAATGCTGTCCAGGGAGAACGGGCAAGTCCATGTCCCCAGGCCTTTAAATCAGCTAGGATCAGATGATAGGGAGTGTCCTTGCTCCTGCTATATGGTCTCGTTGGTGCAACGGAGCAAACGACCTGCCGGGCCCTTCCAGAGGGAAGGTTTATTTATGGTAGGAAGAACCGTATGTCCTGCTCTCAGAGGGAACATCTCTCAAAAAAGAATGAAGCAGAAATCCTGGCTCCCTGCAGTCATTGCATGTCCCGAGACCCAGTTTCAGCAGTGGCCCAAATCCTAAGGTGAATTCAACTTAATATACGATGCTTCTGTTAGGAAACAGGACCTGTGGCTTCAGCACATTTCTTCTACTTAGAAAGTCTCTGACAAAGGTCAAATGACATAGGAGACTCAGTGATGTGTTCCAGGACTCCAGAGTAAGGAATTGTCGCAGTATTAAAGAATGACCTAAGTGCTATTACTGTGTCAAAAGTGACAGAATTATAGAAGTTATATCTGGGAGTGTTGGGATCTAGGGAGAAAAGGGCAGCATTTGCATGAAGTTTGAGAACAGAGAAGGAGCCAGGGGTTCTGTGGTCAGGCAGGGAAGAGTTGGGTAGAAAGAACTCAATACAAATGTGAAAGAAAGTAGGAAGGCAAAGCGGGCGGACGGAAGCAGGAAATGAAGGAGGGAATAAAAGACCCATAGCAGGTTTCTCTCTAGGCCATTAACTGGGAGATTAACTGGGGGCTCCCAAAGATTGCAGCGAGTGGGGCCCTGGGCCCACCCCCTGGAGTTGTGACACAAAAGATCCAGTGGTGCTTAAATTGTTTGCAGCTAACAGAACATTGTAAGGGACCTATAGCTATCCAATGGGGAAAGTGGCCTCAAAAATTTTGAGGTAAAGTCAGTCCTGGTTGGTGTAGCTCAGTGGATTGAGTGCTGGTCTGTGAACAACAGGGTCACTGGTTCAATTCCCCAGTCAGAGCACAAGCCTGGGTTGTAGGCCAGGTCCCCACTAGGGGATGCTCAAGAGGCAACCACACATTGATATTTCTCTCCCTCCCCTCCCCTCTCTCTAAAAATAAATAAAACTTTAAAAAAAAATTTTTTTTAAGATTTTGAGGTAAAATCAGGCACCCTTTGTTAAATAACTATTCTTATTTTGAGAAACTACTCGTGACTTGTTGAGCCCTGATAGAGACAGACTGTCTAAATGCAAAACCAGGAGACATGGAAACTAGGTGCTATTTGAGTTTAACAAGCCATAAATATAAGTATGTTCAGAGGCACCTCATTATCAAGTGAATTGGTATGTGCGAAATCAGGCTTAAGCCCATCCTAAAGACATAAGCAGATGGCTCACCCTCGTGGTGTAGCCATTCCTAAAGTCTCGTTCCTAAAGGTTATGTAAGCACCTCTCTGTTGACCTACTTTTAGAGTTCAGAGAGAAGTTCTCTGTGACCGCTTAACTAAGAGGACATTTTAGCCTGACTTACAAAGAATTCTTTCCACTCTGCTGACACCAGAAGTGCACTGCTATAGAGAGACGGTCTTTGAGCAGTTCTTCCTGTGGGCCACTTGGCCTGGAAGCAGAGAGAACATGAGGTTAAGAATTGATACTGATTCATGGGCAGTGGTCAAGGGTTTAGCCAGATTATCAGAAATTTGGCAGGGTCAAGTTCCTTGGGAGGTTGCGGGAGTCAGGGGGTTGGAGTGTCGAAGAAAGGGCCTTCCCTGGGAAAGAGGTTTTCGGTAAGCAGTTATTTGTTAGCGTCTTTCCCTTGCCAACCCGTGCTTGTGCATTGGGTTCATGAACAAGGCGGCCATGGAGGCAGGAATGTTAGGGATGCATGCGTTCAACTGTATGGACCTCCTCTATCCTCTAGGGCAGGGAGAAGAGAGCAGAATAAAACAGGCTAAGAAAGGAGTTTGGGCAGTTAGGAGACACCAGAAGATGGCAGGCTTTGAAGCACGTATTAAGGATATTGATCTTTACTGAGGAGAGGTGGGGGACCAAGGTAGCAAATTAAGTGATAGGAGAGAAAGGGATGGATAACATACTCTGGGCTCAAAATGTTTTGGAGAGGAGCAAGAGTAAACACATGGAGGAGAGTTAGGAGGTTCCAAAGATTGCAGTGAGTGGGGCCCTGGGCCCACCCCCTGGAGTTGTGACACAAAAGATCCAGTGGTGCTTAA
>PVJD01014208.1:0-30184 GCA_004026545.1 Mormoops blainvillei | reverse complement strand
TCCCGATGCCCTCTCTTCACTCGCGTTGGGACACCACCCGTGTTGAATTAGGGCCCATCCTAATGACCCCAATTTAATCGAATCGCCCCTGTAAAAGTCCTATCGCCAAATGCCATCGGGATCGGTCTTCAACATATGAATAACAACAACAATGGAGAATAATCCCGGGCATTATGGAGGCCTCCCTAACCCTCCCACTCCCCCTCCCAACCCCGCCCCCGGTGCCGGCTGCAGTGGAGATGGGCTCGTCCGACTGTCCCGCTCCGTCTAAGGGCGGAAGCTGCTCTCGTTGCCCCTGACCGTAAGTACGGTTCGGAGCCCGGGATCCTCTCGTCGGAATGAAGGCCGGCGCTGGTTCTCTCGTCTCTTCCCCAACCCTGGCGTCCATTCGCCCTTCCGGTGTCTTTCGCCCGGGAGGGGAAAACACGAATGCCTCGGGGGAGCGCCCAGAAGGCGAGAACGGGAGGAAAACAGCCGCGCGATCCGGAAGTCCCGGCTTGGGAACTGACCGTGGCGGACAGGGTCCGCTAGAGGGCGGCGCGGGGCGCGGGGAGGGATAAGGACTCGTGAGAAAAGCTTGGCGAAACTGCGGAGGGGCGGGGACGATCTCCACGGCTTCCCGCCCGCGAGCTTTCCGGTTTCCAATCCGGTCCGATGCTCTCGTATATGAGGGGGGCCTCACCGGCCTCCCGGGCACCGAGGCTCGAGTGCGCAGGCCGCCGTGGTCATGTCGGGGAGAGGCAAGGGAGGCAAGGGCTTGGGCAAGGGCGGCGCCAAGCGCCACCGCAAGGTGCTGAGGGACAACATCCAGGGCATCACCAAGCCCGCCATCCGCCGTCTTGCTCGGCGTGGGGGAGTCAAGCGGATCTCGGGACTCATTTACGAGGAAACCCGGGGCGTGCTGAAGGTGTTCCTGGAGAACGTGATCCGGGACGCGGTGACCTACACGGAGCACGCCAAGCGCAAGACGGTCACTGCCATGGACGTGGTGTACGCCCTGAAGCGACAGGGGCGCACCTTGTACGGCTTCGGGGGTTAGGCCGCCGCCGCCGCCGCCGCCGCAGGCCTCGACGCGCGCCAATCGCAAAGGCCCTTTTTAGGGCCACCCACTTGACCTTTGGAGGAGCTGGGTACCTGGTGTGCGTCGCGTCTCGCGGTTGGGTCGCTGAGGCGGCCGCGTCTGTGCGCTACCCAGTGTCGCGCTTCAGGAGGCAGCACTGCGTTTATGCCGAGCGAGCGTACCCTCCCAAGCCCGGCGTTGTGCTCTGAGCGCTGGGATCGAGGCCTCCTCCGTCCAAGTGCAGCCACGCAGCTGTGTGTCCGTACTTGGGTGTTCGTTGGGTAGGGGGAGGCGCTCCACGGCGTCAATGCGCGGCGTCGGCCACTCGGGACAGTGCCGCTTTTACCAACCAAGCGCGGTGCTTCCCGGAGTCCACGTTCGCACAGGGAACTACCCCTCAGGGGCGGAGGTGGGGGCCTTACCTTCCTCTGCGTGACCCACCCTAGCCTGTCTCCTGTGTCTGGGGGCGCGCTTTCGCTTCGCTTTTCCGGCTAGGGTGCTAGGGTGCTGGGGTGCCGGCCGGTGGCGAGGTTCTTCCCTTCGGCGTATTCTGCATCGGGGGCTCCTGTTGACGTGAGGGTGCGGGCAGAAGACTTTGGCTCATAGCTATCTGAGAGGGCACTGTGCTCCGTCTTTAAACCTGACGCCCGCGTCCGTTTGCGTTCGGGCGCGGTACCCACGTTGGCGATCGTAGTCCTGGGCTGCGGGGAGTCTAAAGCATCGAGCCGGGGCAAGGTCAGACCACCGTCCCTGTCAGTCTCAAGGCAGCCCCGGGTTTGCGGCCCTGAGGTGCCAGCTCTGCCGCGTGATCGTTTTGAGCTTCGTGAGTTAATTCTGTTTGGGCCTCCCTTCTCGCGCCTGCAGCGAGCGCGAGGGAGTAGGCCAGGTGGCTCAGGGGCCCTGTGCACGTTGGACGCTGCTTTGTGCCATTCGTTGCTCGCTGGGAACGGCGCGAGAGCACCTGCAAGATCGAACCCAGTCAACGGCCATTCAGAAATCAAGGAAGGAAAATACAGGTTATCAGGTCACAGGTGAACTCGTTAGTGCGATTTGATTTTATTTTTAAAGAGACCTTACTTGGTTTTTAGAGAGAGGGGAAGAGAGGGAGAAAGGGAAACCTCGGCGTGTGGTTGCCTCTCGCGCGCCCCCTCCCGGGGACCTGGCCCTCAACCCAGGCACGTGCCCCGACCCTTTGGTTCGCGGGCCGGCAGTCAGCCCGCCGAACCACACCAGCCGGCGCCATTAGCGCGATTTCAAAACGAGTTGGGCGAGACGTCTGGCCAGTGCGTGAAAAGTATTCTTGGCTTCGACCTGTGTTCTCGTCATTTTCTCCATCGCCTTGGTCTTCAGTTGCCGGTTGTAACCCGTGAACAGGTGGCAAGATCCATGTAGAAAATGGGAAGCCGGTATCTTTAATTAGTGAGGCAGAATAGGGCTGAAACGATGCCAGGTGAAAAGCAAATCCTTCTGTACGCCTCGGTTTAAATTTTTAGATGCGCTGTGAACGTGCAGGAGGTAGTGAGGCGGAACTGCGTCCTACCGTTAGTCTGGGGTCAGAAATCAGAGCCCCTGCCCGTATCCGTAGCGACACCTGTACCTCTGTACGCAGGGACTGTGTTCTGGTTTCTTCCGAAACGACGTAATGATAAGCAATCCATAAGGCTCAGGCTCGAGTTCTACCCCCGCCCCGTGCCATCTTCTGGCTGTGTGAGCCACACATTCCCAGTCAGGACGCGTGTCTCTTCCTCACCAGGCTCGGTTTCTTCAGCCGTTCAGCCGGAGTAAAACAAAGGCCCTTCCTCCCTTGCCAGGGCTACTGTGAAATTGAATGAGAGGAGGTGAGTGGAAGATGAGCCACAGGCCACCTGGGAGCCTGGGTTATTTTAACCGCCCATGCCGTGCAGACCGGAAGCTGGTCGCGTGTTTAAACAGTATTCGCCAGTTCTTGCGTGCGTGTGTTTTAACGAAGCGATGGCGTAACGGGGGAAAACCGTATCGGTGGGAAATTGTAACCCACCCCGCCATCCTTTTGACGTTGTTTCTGTAAGTGCTGGCTCTGACTGCTGGGCAGCTTGTAGGTGAAGGTCGTGTTTGTATAAGGACCCTAGGAACTGGCCTCAGAAGATACAGACGGCGCCCTCCGAGCATCCCAGCTCCGGGAGATTTGCTGACCGTCGACCCTCCACGGGGCCAGGGTGACTAAAAGCACGATGATGCACACGGGACCGTCACTTGGCTCGTCAGAGTGGACTGTGCTCACCTGCGCCTCGAGGACCTTTCAAGCCCCTCCCTCGATCCCTTTGTCCCCGTTCCCCTCTCCCTCCTTAATAAAAACCTCTGCCCGCACCGAGAGGTGGAGGTGGGCTCTGAGGCGAGAGTGCCCCGTCTTCCAGGTGGCCGGCGCCTGAAAACAGACCACTGTCCTGCACATCGGCACCTGCCTCTGGAGCAACGGCGTTTGTTAGCGGCAGCCGGCCGGACCTGCTTTTCGGTTACAGTTGTAACTGGGACTTAGATCAGTTGATATTAATGTCACTAAGTGTTTACATCACGGATGCCGATGCTGTTAACAGGCGTGTGACCACATACGCGTCAGGCTCTGTCCTGAGCCCTCTGTGTGCTGACCGTACTATCTCTTTTCATCCTCACAGCGATCTGGAAGTGAGCGCGATTAGGCCGCCGTTCTGCACGTGACGACGTGGAGATCCCGGTCTTTTTTCACTCTGGAGCCTGTTCCTGGCTCTGGGTCAGAAGCCCTGGCCCTCCCCATAAGGGGCCTCAGGCCTTAACTCCTTTCTCCCCCCACCCCGCCTTCACAGCAGTGAGGTGAGGACCCTAGGGTTCTGTTTCCCATCCCCTTTCTGTTCTCTCGTCATCGTCCTTCCTCCTCCTGCCTTTCTTTATGTGCTTCACTCTCAGCCTCTGATCGTATCCGAATCCTCCACCGACGTGCCCAGAAAATTCTGTCAGCAAGGCCTAATCTGACGTCTTCGGTGAGACAAAACAAAACAAAACAAAACAAAACAAAACAAAACAAAACAAAACAAAACACAGACATTCCGCCCTGGCTGGTGTGACTCATTGGATTGAGTGCCGGCCTGAGAAGCGAAGGGTCGCCGGTCGGATCCCCAGTCAGGGCACAGGCCTGGGCTGTGGGCCAGGTCCCCCGGCAGGGGGCGCGAGAGGCAACCACACATTGTTTCTGTCCCTCTCTTTCTCCCTCCCTTCCCCTCTCTCTCAAAATAAATAAACGGAATCTTAAAAAGAAAGAAAGAACGCAGACGTTCCTCCCGAGATCGTCTGCATTCCAGAGCGGAGTGGGGGCGTGGGACGGCAGTGCAGCTCCTTGAACTCTTCTTCTGGGTTACTCTCGGCAGGAGCCCGCTAAGTCTGGGACTGAGGCCATTCGTGGGCTTTCCAGACGCCCTGTCCACGGGCAGTTTTCCGCATTCCGTGACCCCGCCAAGGACCTTGGAAGTTCCTCCGGACGGAGGTCCAGTCCAGGCCTGCTCTCGGTCTGTTAACTTCAGGAACCCCAGGCGCCCCGGGGGCATCACAGTAGATGCCCGGCTCCCTCACTTAAGTCCGAGAGCGGAAGGGCAGGTGAACTAGGCCCCTCGTCCAGCATTCTCTGACCAGCTATGGCGTGCCGGGCGCTGCTTGGGTGCTGGCGCCACAGAGGTGAATGAGGACGAATCCTTACCCCTCCCAGCCTAATGGTTGAGGGTAAGGGAGTAGGGATGGGTGTTAGGGTAGGACCGGGGAGAGGCCAGGAGGAGGGCCCAAAGAGGATGAGGGTGAAGAGGAGAGAGGGAAGGGGGCCGAATCTTGAAGAGCAGGGGCTCTCGGGGCGCCAAAAGGGGGCGGGGCATTCCACACAGAAGAAACAGGACTGTGTGACGCCGCGGTATACTCGGGGACCGCAGATGTTCTGTGGGGTCAGAACCCAGTGGTTCAGCGGGCAGGACACCTGCGACCCGAGGAGGCTCTGAGAAGTACCAGGAACTAGACGTATATTGAAACAGTTTTCGCCGGGATATTTTAGATCGAATAGCTATGCATGGAACAGCGGAAACGAATTGAACGCTTATCCTGGACCGGGCGCTGTGCCGGGTCCTTTTCAAGAGGCGTCACTTTTAGTATTTCCAACAACACCATGGGCGAGACGCAGCTGCCGCTTGCCGTTTTTACAAACGGGGAAGAGCGAAGCCTACAGAGATTTCCTTGCTGCGGCCCCATGCCTGTTCCGTTGAATGGGCAAGACCAGGATTCAAATTTGAGTCGGTCTGACTGCGGAGTCTCGGCTAGTCATTAACCTCCGGCCCTCTGAACTGCCATGCGAAAGAAGGTGGACTTCATCCTGAAGGGAACTGGGAAGGAGGTGGGAGATTTTTAAGCATTTCGAGAAGAGACAACTCTCACACAGAGTGGAGGCTTAGCGGCAGGGCAGAGAGTCGTGGGTTAAGGGAGGGACCGTGGGTGGATGGAGGGAAGGTGACAGAATCGAAAGCCGGAGAGCGGCTTTGATAACACTTGGTGACTCACGAGATTTGGACAAAGGACCAGAGGGAGGAATTCCTGCCCTGAACAGGTTAACCCCGGGGTGCTGGGGGTGGGGAGCTGAAGGTGTCTTTCACTAAGACGAGGAATCTGGAAGGGGAAAACTAGCTCGGAGGAGCAAGATGATGCAGTTTTGGGAATAAGCTGAGTTTGAGGCCATCCTTCTAGCCATCCAGAAGGACCTAGCCACAAGGCAGTTAGTTAGAAAAATATTGGTGTAGAGCTCGGGACAGGCGTCTCAGCAGGAGGACGCCGATTTGGGAGCACTTGTCAGAGGCAGGGATACCGAAAGCAGGGACTCTGTGATCCCCCTGGAGCTGCAGGAGGTGGAAAGACAAAGGCCGGTATGGGTCGAAACCACGATATTGACGGGCCTGGCTGAGATGGGGACCTGGAGAAGAAGGGTAAGGAGGAGGACCGGGAGAGGGTGTGGACCCAAAGGCCAAGCCCTCTGCCGAGCAAGCAAAGGTGTCAGGCAACAGGGCCACAAGACCACGTAGTTTCCCTCTACACAGGCACACCGCGCCGGTCCCTACTACCCCAAGGCGGAATTCGGTCTGAGCGCAGACCGTTTTTCCCTTCGTAGAAACAGGGTAGACTTTTCCTGCAACCGAGCTGGCCATGTAAGAAGCCAATTATCGGAGGAAGAGCGTTTATTTACCTTGTCCTTCATTATCCCTTGACTCCCACCTGAGGGTAGTGAGTTAAGCACAGAAACCATTGTTAAAACCTACATCTTAAATGGTCCTCTTGTATTGATGAACTCAAGTTGGTGCCAGTCTCCCAAACAAGCAGATTTGAAAGACTTCTGTTTTATCCTGTTCTTGACTGGATGTCAACAATGCGACTGAATTTGAGATTCGGACAGGGATACTTCCTGGAAGTAAGGGCGGGGCGAAGGCTGTTCAGTGAAAGCAGTGCGATCTCGGGGGGCATGCAGAGGGCAGACACACCTGACGCCGGCATCTCAGGTTCCAGGGCCTACCCAGCTGCTCCGGGACCCGAGATGCCGGGCGGGGCTGTGTCTGTACGTCCCTGCCAAGGCTTGCCCTGGGGATGGGTGAGGTGACAGGTGCAAAGCTGGTGCCCCCACACACCCCTAAGACCCGGGCCAAGAGACCCGGCCTGCATTCGGGGCCTACGCTGGTAATAAAGCACTGGGGAGAGACCTAGGGACGTGCTCTGGGAAACAGAAACGTGGCAACCTGTAGCAGGCGGGCCACAGTCCCTACACTGCTCTCCCCTCTTCTGACACATCTCGAGAGGCGACGGGAGCTTTAAAAAACGTGGAGAGACCACGTCTGGGCAGAGTGCCGAGGGACAGAGGCCGAAGCTTTCAGAGGCTCCTTGACGGTGTACAGTGAGTGAGTCTCCCTGTGCGGACCCGAGCCGGAAACGGTCCGTTGAAGGCCCAGCTCCCGAGTGGTACCAGTAAGGTTTGCGCGCGCACAGCGCCCCCCCCTCCCCTGCTCCGCGGCCATCTCAGTCCCCGCCCCCAGGTTTTGATAAGGATTAGGGGGTGGGAGGTGTCTTCCAGCTGGCCAGTGAGGGCCCAAGTTGCCGACCGACCGTGGAGCCACCGGAACCCGGAACCCGGAACTTGAGCCGGCAGAAGCCCGCCCGGCAGGGGGACGATTTTCCTCTTCAGCCCGAGAGCCGCGCCGGGTGGGGCCGTTGCGGGCGGGGGTGCAGAGTGCGCACGGCTCCCAGCAGCCGGAGAGGCCGGCCTCCCGGCGGCAGCCCACCCCCGCCGGGTGCGCGAGGCCGCCGGGAAGCGAAACTGGGCGTCCAAGCTTCCGGTTTTAACAGTGGGCTCCTGTGAACCTCAAAATAACAGCCCAGAAGGCGGCCAACGCCGTAGCTTTACCCTGTGTCGGGAGGCCAATCGTCCCCCCAATCCCCGCCCCCCGCGGTGCGTGCGGGCGCGGAGGCCCGATGGCACACAGGCTCTTTCCAGTGAGCTCGTGGGTGGCTCTGAAAAGAGCCTTTGGATGCGATGGAACTTCGGACCGAGCGCGCACTTCTTAGGCCCGCTCCCCGCGGATGCGGCGGGCCAGCTGGATGTCTTTGGGCATGATGGTGACGCGCTTGGCGTGGATGGCGCACAGGTTGGTGTCCTCGAACAGCCCCACCAGGTAGGCCTCGCTCGCCTCCTGCAGCGCCATCACGGCCGAGCTCTGGAAGCGCAGGTCGGTCTTGAAGTCCTGCGCGATCTCGCGCACCAGGCGCTGGAACGGCAGCTTGCGGATCAGCAGCTCGGTGGACTTCTGGTAGCGCCGGATCTCGCGCAGCGCCACGGTGCCCGGGCGGTAGCGATGCGGCTTCTTGACGCCGCCCGTGGCCGGCGCGCTCTTTCGGGCCGCTTTGGTGGCCAACTGCTTGCGCGGGGCCTTGCCGCCGGTCGACTTGCGCGCAGTCTGCTTGGTACGGGCCATGGCGAACAACACCTACACAACACAGCGGCCGGGAGGGGACTGGGTCTCCGGGCCGCCGCAGCCGTCTTTATAGGCACAGTCTTTTCCGTATTGGGCGGGACCATAAAACTTGAAAGTCCCGCGCTGGCTACCCATTGGCTGTGATGTCATCCTCCCTGGCGTGCCCGATTGGCTGGAGCAGAATCCCCCCTGCCCCCACCCGCCCGCCCGCCTCCCTGTCTACTTTCCAGGATGCCAACACTTTTCCCCGCCTGGTTTTTCCCCTTCTTTGCGGCCGAGTCAATTCCTCTTTCTTTAAATGTTTTTTTAAAAATCACAACTGTGTCAGAATGCGGTGACGCAGCCCTTCACTCCCTAAGACACGCTACCCGCCGAGCCCTCTTCTTTTCCACGCCTCGTAGCTCCTGACTCGAACCTCGATCTTCCGTTTGGCCCCCGCCCCCTGGTGACCTTGTTACCTTTTCAGAGCCCCTTCGTGGGTCAAAAGAACCGCTCTTCCCGCCTTTCGGCTCGGACACTTGTCCCCGCCCCGGGCACAGGACCCCGCCTCCGAAAGCCTAAGTGGGGACCCTTACCTCGCTCCTAAAAAACCCCCAAACCATAAAGTCGGCTCAGTCAGGCAAGCCCCAGGTTCGCCACAATCCCGAATACCGCCCGCTCCCCTATCGACTGGGGGTGCCCGTGGTGCGTGTGCGCCCGGCTCCTTCTAGGTCTCCCGCGCGGGGCAGAAGCCTCGGGGCGGGGCAACTGGGGAGTTGCGCACTCGGCGCAGACTGAGGCAAAGCACTGGGGGCCGCCTAACAGGAATTGTTAGTAGTCGCCGGTGGCGCCCGAGAGGTTTGTTACCTCCACCTGCGCTCTGAGGCTTACGAGCCCGGCCCGCTCAACCCAATCAAGGTGGCGAAGCAGTGCTCCAGGCCTGGGCGGGGAGGGACGGCTGGGAGTCCAAGGAAGCAAATGGCATTGCCACCGCCGCACGCGGGTGCGGTTGGCACTTCCCATCGCGCAAGGCGGGGTTTCGGGAAACGGGTACTACAACAGCTCTTTTATTTGAAAGGGTGGGTGGCTCTGAAAAGAGCCTTTTGATTTCACAGGTGCTGCCTCTTCGAAACGGGGGCTGGGTGGGCGCCGGACGCCGGCCTCACTTGCCCTTTGCCTTGTGGTGGCTCTCCGTCTTCTTCGGGAGCAGCACGGCCTGGATGTTCGGCAGAACGCCGCCCTGGGCGATGGTGACTTTGCCCAGCAGCTTATTCAACTCCTCGTCGTTGCGGATGGCCAGCTGCAGGTGGCGAGGGATGATGCGCGTCTTCTTGTTGTCTCGGGCGGCGTTACCCGCCAGCTCCAGGATCTCGGCGGTCAGGTACTCCAGCACCGCCGCCATGTAGACCGGCGCGCCGGCCCCCACCCGCTCGGCATAGTTGCCTTTGCGCAGCAGACGGTGCACACGCCCCACGGGGAACTGGAGACCGGCGCGGGAAGAGCGGGACTTAGCCTTAGCGCGGGCCTTGCCTCCTTGTTTGCCACGACCAGACATGGCGGCGCTCGGCACTGCGAGGAGCTTCCGACCGACGACCGAGAAAGTCGCCCTAAACAGTTCCGCTTCAGCTTTTTATAAGCAGAACGGCGATTGTCCGCTGAGCGCTTTGATTGGCTAAAGCGTAGCTTTCTCCCGCTGACCAATAAGAGGGCGCGTGGAGAATCCACTCATTTGCATGTTCTCCTCCCCCACCCCGCAAGGAGCGCCGCTGAAGGCTCACCAATCACGACGCAGCATACTCAGAGCCTTAATTTGCATACATCCTCTATAAGTCCCGAGTCGCTTCCGGTAGCCTCGGTCCTGCTGTTGTCGTGTTCGCGTTCCTGGTTCCTTCCTCCGCTCGCGCTTCCCGCTATGCCTGAGCCGGCCAAGTCCGCTCCCGCGCCCAAGAAGGGCTCGAAGAAAGCGGTCACCAAAGCCCAGAAGAAGGATGGCAAGAAGCGCAAGCGCAGTCGCAAGGAGAGCTATTCCATCTACGTGTACAAGGTGCTCAAGCAGGTGCACCCCGACACGGGCATCTCGTCCAAGGCCATGGGCATCATGAACTCCTTCGTCAACGACATCTTCGAGCGCATCGCCGGCGAAGCGTCCCGCCTGGCGCATTACAACAAGCGCTCCACCATCACCTCCCGGGAGATCCAGACGGCCGTGCGCCTCCTGCTTCCCGGCGAGCTGGCCAAGCACGCCGTGTCGGAGGGCACCAAGGCGGTCACCAAGTACACCAGCTCCAAGTGAGTCCCTCCTGGGACGCGGCGCTCGCACGAGTCGCCGGCCGCTTGACCCCCAAAGGCTCTTTTCAGAGCCACCTATCTTCTCAGTGAAAGAGCTCGTCGTCACTTCTCGAGTTACTCCAGTGTCTGTGCCGTGCTTTCCCATACCCACCTCCCCGCTTCCCAGTGGAAATGTTGTCTTTTAAGGCCGACGGGGAAGGGGCCCAGGAAACAGAAGGCCAGTTTTGCGCAGCTCGCTGGGGAACTACCTAGAAGAGCGCGTTCGTCCGCACGCAAGTTAACTGCCTCCACAGTAAAACGTCCAACGTTGCGTGCTCCTCAACGTAAAGCTACTGAGGAACGCTGGCCGGGAGGGCCGGGTCGGGAAGCAGTGTTGACTCTGGCACTTTAGGTCAGGCCAGGGCTTGGTATCGCGTTTCTCTTGGTCTTCTCTGGAGGCTTTATTACGTAACGTTATTGTAACCCTGCAAAGCAATGCTCGAGGCCACGCCTCAGCACCGACAGTAAACTCTCCCGGTGTGCCTGGAGACCCCGATTCTGTGGTGGACAGAAGTCAGTTTCAGTTATACACTCCTCCTGCCTCAGTTTCGCATTCCTCTTCAGCTACACAGAATCAATACATGCGATTGCTCTAGTTCTAGAAGTTAAACGCTGCCAGATTAAGGCAATACAAAGGCTACTGCTTTAAATCTTTCTTTTTTAAACTCGGCCCTCGATACCTACACAATTCCCCATAGTTTTGTTTTGCTTTGTTTCTTGCTGTTTTCCAATCTGGATAAGGAAGACAGGAGGAAAGGGGGTTTATAGGCGCTCAGGGATTCCATGAACCTGGGCCAGCTTTTCATAAAACGCCCCGCAGAGACTTCAAACAGCAGTTTTTAATGTTAAAACTACTCAGCCTTAAAAACATTTGTCCCTTGCCCGGAACAGTTCATTCCCCCCGCAAAAACAGAGGCACTAAAAATTCAAGAGTAATACCGAGGCCCTCTCCGTTTTTGAGACTAGACGGCTCCAAAGGAGCGTTTCCTAAAACGATTCAAAGGCCATTAGACCCCGAACCAGTCAACCTATCGATAAAACCCCACGGACATCCACTGAACCCACATCGCGGGGGCACTGGTGGGTGGTGAGAGGCAAGGACGACCGGTACCTGCGGAACACACCGGGCGATTCACGGTTGACAAGCACTGACGTGCTGGTTTTCCAGGTGCCATATTCCTCGGTAAGATCCTGCTCACAGTTTGCAGTCACGACCCCAGACATTTTCTTGCCCTTTTCCCCAATTGTCCTTTCCCAGACACTACATAAAAAACTGGCTGCATTTCCCCTTTATTCCCGGGTTAATTCAGGGCACTAAATAGAGTACAGGACTTTACATTTCTACCCTTATTAGGGTGCAAGAACATTTTAAAGAAGCCAAATGAGAACAGAAGGTAAAGCACAAAATAAAGGCATAAAACTGAAACTCCCTACAAAAGAGAAGGAAGGAAGGAAGGAAGGAAGGAAGGAGAAAGAAAGAAAGAAAGAAAGAAAGAAAGGAAGAAAGGAAGAAAGGAAGAAAGAAAGAAAGAAAGAAAGAAAGAGAGAAAGAGAGAAAGAGAAAGAGAGAAAGAGAGAAAGAGAGAAAGAGAGAAAGAGAGAAAGAAAGAAAGAAAGAAAGAGAAAGAAAAAGAAAGAAAGAAAGAAAGAAAGAAAGAAAGAAAGAAAGAAAGAAAGAGAGAGAGAGAAAGAAAGAAGGAAATAAAATGTTCATTGAGCACACCGCGGTAGGGTCTCCTAGCTCATCCCCTTGCTTTGGCTCTTGTTTGTTTGTTTGTTTGTTTGTTTCCTATGTACCTACATAAAATCCCAAATATTATCTTCCAGCATGATTTTTCTAGCTTCCTGTCTACCCCACCCAATCGGATACGGATAACTTATTTCCTAGTTATCGTACTAAATCCATCGCCTCTTTCCGATGCTTTGTCCCCTGGCCCCAGGAAACACTTCCCCTGCTTTTGTGCCCGCCTTGCTTGGATCTACTGCGAGATGAGGCCGATTGCTGGAACTTAAAAAGTTCAGGTAAAGCATGGAGATGGGAAGAGGGGCGGGGCGGGTGGCGGGGGGTACTGTGGGAGAAAATAGGGGGGAGGTTGAGTTTACAGAGTAGAAATATAAACAAGCAAAGAAACAAAACAAAAAAGCAGTTTAAAGAGGCTGTGTGAACAACCGAACGCGTGGGGGAGGAAGTAGTCATTATTCGGTTCGGAGGACTCTCAAATACACGGGTAGGAAAGCAGAAAACAGCTAATCTTGAACCGAACGGTGCAGAACGTGACTCAGTGTAACTAAATTACCCATCTATCAATAGTTCCATTTAGCAACAAGATTTACACTTACACGTTTGAAAGCAAAACTGACCCCTTGCTCTGGCTGCACGATGACTATTTGTGCACATCGCTTCCCGCAATAAGGGAGAGATGTTTTTAAAAACCGCACTTTGCTCCCTGAGGTAAATACAAGATGCTGGGGATATAGCAGCAAACGGAATAGAAAGGGCCCCTGCCCACATAAAGCTCCATTCTAGTAGATGGACGCTGAAATAAGCGAACGAAAGAAATGCGTAACAGAATGATACCAAGGGGGTGATGTGTGCCACGACGGAGCGCGGACTGTGGCGCGGAGTGAGGGTGACAGGCCCGATCAGTTCATGTTCGAGCAGAGGCCTGAACAGAGACGATAGGGAGCCATAGGATAGCTTGGAGAAGAACATCCCCCCGTCCCCCCAAGAAAACCCCCAAAAAAGCCCGAAAAAAAGAAAAAAACAACCCAGCCAGCGCAAAGGCCCTGAGGCAGGCAAAAGTTTGGGGAGTTCAAGGAATAAGCAAGGCTACTGTGGCTAAAGCACAGTCAGCAAAGGAACGATTTGCAGAGGGAGGACCTCGGAGCGGTTTTTGATCAAGTAGGCCACTGAAGGACCTCATAGGCCGTTGAAAAGATTTTAGCTTTTATTCCTCATAATCCGGAATGCCTTTAGAAGCCTTGGTTGGAGTAATGACATGATTCGACTTATGTTTCCTGAAGCCTACCCAAGATGCTGTGTTGAAAAATAGACTAGGAGAGCAAGAGTAGAGGCAGGAAATATATCAAAGAGGCTGCAGCAACAGTATTTCAAAAGAGAGATAGGTGATAGCAGTGGAGACGGTGAGAAGTGTTCCAGATATATTTTAAATTAAGTGAATGTAGATTACGAGGTGTCAAGGATTGATTGCAAGTTGTTGGATTGAGCACTTCAAAGGAGCTGCCCTTTACTGCTATGTAAATTTGAGAAGCTTTTACCCTTCAAGCGGGCGTACGCAGATGGCAGGTGGAGAGCTACATCTCTTTTCACAGAAATAAAACATGCCACACAGTAATCTCTGGCACATTGGTCCTTGGACGTTTTCCCTTTGGCTCCCTGGAAGAGTGTAAGCCCCACCTTCAATATACCTAGACTAGTATAATTACAGAAGTCACTGTTACCTCAAATAAGTTTAGTAAAGTATAATGAAAAGGAGTATCATTCAGAATTCTAGTTGAAATATAACTCTCAAACATAGGAAAGCATTTTAAATATAAAGGAGTTAAAAATCTTATGTGATCATATGTTGAAATTCTATCAATTTGTAAAATTTATTCCAGCAATTCAATGCTTTAATAGAATCAGTACAATGAAGCAATAATTTATGTCTATGAAAGTTGTTTCTCTACTAATTTTTAAAATCTTTGATTACAGGGCATTTTGCCTTTGGTTTTTTGGGTTGTTTTTTTTTTAAATTTGAAACCTACCAAACAGTTGAAAAACTGACTGATCATGTCTTCATCTAGATTCACCATTTGTCATTATTCAATGCATTTACTTTATCTCTTTTCTTTTCATTCACATATACACACTTTTTATTAACAACCTGAAAAGATGTTGCAAATGTCTTGACACTTCTCCCTAAATACTTAGTTTAGCATGTCTCTGAAAAATAAGGGCATTGTCCTATATTAAAAACAGCATTATTGTTACACCCCAAAAATTTAAGATCAATTCAATAATGTTAACTAATAGCAATTCATAGTCAAATTTCTCTAATGTTATTAGTTGGACAAAAAGTTCACTTGTTTTCTTTGGTAGGATGGCTCTAGTAGTGCTTAGTTGTCTTTAATTTCATTTCAAACAATTTTGTTAGATTCTATTGTGAGAGCTTTCATATCAGCATACATTAAAAAATTATCAAAATTGGTAAATATTTGTGTAGCCATTTAATATTGTAGATGAAAGAAAATACACAACATTTTTGGCATATCAGGCTTTATTATTTGAAGAAAGGTAAAAACACAAGTGAAACACAGGAAAAATGTATGGAGAAGGTACTACGACTAATCGAATGTGTCAAAAGTGGTTTGAGAAATTTCGTGATGGAAGTTTCTTGCTAGATGATACTCCACAGTTAGGTAGGCCAACTGAAGCTTGTAGCATTCAAATGGATACATTTAAAATAATAATAATTTGACAAATATTCATCACAGATTTAGGAAATTTTGATGTGGACATGTGTGGGGGCATATCCAGCCTACCATAGCTGCTGACCATATTATGGGCTGACTCGTGTTACCCCCACAATATATGCTGGAAGCCTAACTTCCCAGTACCTTAGAATGTGGCCTTGTTTGCAAATAGTTTACCAGATGTAATTAACTAAAGTGGGTCATTAGGGTGGGCTTTAGTTCAATATGGCTGGTGTCGTTCTCAGAAGATGCAGAAACATACAAGTCTCTGTGATAGAAGTTGGAATTTATGCTGTCACAGCCAAAAAATACCAGGGGGTACCAACAGCTGAAAGACAACTAAAGGATTCTTTCCTAAAAGGCTTTAGGAGGCTCCTTTGGAGGGACCAGGCCCTACCAACATCTTGACTTTAGACTCCTGACCTCCAGAACTATGACAGAACAAATTGCTGTTGATTTAAGCCACTCAGTTTGTGATACTTCGTTATGGCAGCTCTAAAAAACTGATACAACCAATGAAATTTATAATAATGGAATTGTATTTCTTATTTAAAAGTTTTAATTAATACCTCAAATTTTAAAAAATTTACTTCAGACATTCCTTCTAGATAATATTATTTTCTGGCCCTAATCAAATATTAATTTTAAGACTTGGACATTTAGTTTAAAGGTATACTTTGAACAAGATCCAAACTAGTTTTTTTGAATAAAAGTGTATCATGCTCTGGCCAGGTCGTTCAGTAGGTTTGAACATTATCCCTTATACCAAAATGTTGCAGTACGATTCCTGGGTAGGGCATATACCTAGGTTGTGGGTTCAGTCCCCAGCTGGAGCATGTTCAGAAGGCAATTGATTGATTTCTCTCTCACATATCAATGCTTCTCTCTTCCTCTCTCTCTCAAATCAATAAACACATCCTTGGGTGAAGATTTTTTTTTTAATGTACATATCAGACAAATTAGCTTCACTAGATGCCCAAAGAAAAAAATAGAACTCTGAGGTTAGCTACCTCCAAGAGTGGATCTGCTACCCGCACTCTCCGTATCAGCTGTGCCCTCCTTTGAGTGTCTATAAACATTCTTGCCTTTACACCCATGGAATAGTCCAACCTGCTGCTGCTTCTTGAAAGCAAAGAAACTTCTTTATCAAAAGACCTAGCTACATTCCTATACTCAATCACACTCAGTTCTAGTTCTAAAAATCTGTGCTAGATTCCTGAATTAATTGATATAACATCTAGAAAACACATGTGGCCATGGTTCTCGAATCTGACTTCCAAATAGAGTCACCTGGGAAGATTTTTTTAAATCCCCCAGTGCAGCCTATACTCCCAAATCCCTTATATCTGAATTTCTAGGGATGGCAATCAGGCATCAGTATTTTTAAAATTCTCCACGTGATTCCATTGCAGAGTCAAACTGCAGATCTACCACATAAGGATTTTTAGGTGGATACCTTAATGAAAACAAGTATACAATTAAAGAAATGAGAAAAATAAATGGTAAAATCTATTTTATGCATTATACGACAATCAACTACTAAGTTATACTTCATGACAAACATGTAAGAAGATAAATAGTCTTGAAGAACACTTTTGGGAAACATATGAGGAGGAAAAAGGTCTAGAGAGTATTTTAAGGTGATAACCCACATCCCCACTGCCCTTAAAGGCAAGTTTGTATTCTCTTCATTGAGACCTGAGATGTAGCTCTCCACCTGCCATCTGCGTACGCCCGCTTGAAGGGTAAAAGCTTCTCAAATTTACATAGCAGTAAAGGGCAGCTCCTTTGAAGTGCTCAATCCAACAACTTGCAATCAATCCTTGACACCTCGTAATCTACATTCACTTAATTTAAAATATATCTGGAACACTTCTCACCGTCTCCACTGCTATCACCTATCTCTCTTTTGAAATACTGTTGCTGCAGCCTCTTTGATATATTTCCTGCCTCTACTCTTGCTCTCCTAGTCTATTTTTCAACACAGCATCTTGGGTAGGCTTCAGGAAACATAAGTCGAATCATGTCATTACTCCAACCAAGGCTTCTAAAGGCATTCCGGATTATGAGGAATAAAAGCTAAAATCTTTTCAACGGCCTATGAGGTCCTTCAGTGGCCTACTTGATCAAAAACCGCTCCGAGGTCCTCCCTCTGCAAATCGTTCCTTTGCTGACTGTGCTTTAGCCACAGTAGCCTTGCTTATTCCTTGAACTCCCCAAACTTTTGCCTGCCTCAGGGCCTTTGCGCTGGCTGGGTTGTTTTTTTCTTTTTTTCGGGCTTTTTTGGGGGTTTTCTTGGGGGGACGGGGGGATGTTCTTCTCCAAGCTATCCTATGGCTCCCTATCGTCTCTGTTCAGGCCTCTGCTCGAACATGAACTGATCGGGCCTGTCACCCTCACTCCGCGCCACAGTCCGCGCTCCGTCGTGGCACACATCACCCCCTTGGTATCATTCTGTTACGCATTTCTTTCGTTCGCTTATTTCAGCGTCCATCTACTAGAATGGAGCTTTATGTGGGCAGGGGCCCTTTCTATTCCGTTTGCTGCTATATCCCCAGCATCTTGTATTTACCTCAGGGAGCAAAGTGCGGTTTTTAAAAACATCTCTCCCTTATTGCGGGAAGCGATGTGCACAAATAGTCATCGTGCAGCCAGAGCAAGGGGTCAGTTTTGCTTTCAAACGTGTAAGTGTAAATGTTGTTGCTAAATGGAACTATTGATAGATGGGTAATTTAGTTACACTGAGTCACGTTCTGCACCGTTCGGTTCAAGATTAGCTGTTTTCTGCTTTCCTACCCGTGTATTTGAGAGTCCTCCGAACCGAATAATGACTACTTCCTCCCCCACGCGTTCGGTTGTTCACACAGCCTCTTTAAACTGCTTTTTTGTTTTGTTTCTTTGCTTGTTTATATTTCTACTCTGTAAACTCAACCTCCCCCCTATTTTCTCCCACAGTACCCCCCGCCACCCGCCCCGCCCCTCTTCCCATCTCCATGCTTTACCTGAACTTTTTAAGTTCCAGCAATCGGCCTCATCTCGCAGTAGATCCAAGCAAGGCGGGCACAAAAGCAGGGGAAGTGTTTCCTGGGGCCAGGGGACAAAGCATCGGAAAGAGGCGATGGATTTAGTACGATAACTAGGAAATAAGTTATCCGTATCCGATTGGGTGGGGTAGACAGGAAGCTAGAAAAATCATGCTGGAAGATAATATTTGGGATTTTATGTAGGTACATAGGAAACAAACAAACAAACAAACAAACAAGAGCCAAAGCAAGGGGATGAGCTAGGAGACCCTACCGCGGTGTGCTCAATGAACATTTTATTTCCTTCTTTCTTTCTCTCTCTCTTTCTTTCTTTCTTTCTTTCTTTCTTTCTTTCTTTCTTTCTTTCTTTCTTTCTTTCTTTCTCTCTTTCTCTCTCTCTTTCTCTTTCTCTCTCTCTTTCTCTCTTTCTTTCTTTCTTTCTTTCTTTCTTTCTTTCTTTCTTTCTTTCTTTCTTTCTTTCTTTCTTTCTTTCTCCTTCCTTCCTTCCTTCCTTCCTTCCTTCTCTTTTGTAGGGAGTTTCAGTTTTATGCCTTTATTTTGTGCTTTACCTTCTGTTCTCATTTGGCTTCTTTAAAATGTTCTTGCACCCTAATAAGGGTAGAAATGTAAAGTCCTGTACTCTATTTAGTGCCCTGAATTAACCCGGGAATAAAGGGGAAATGCAGCCAGTTTTTTATGTAGTGTCTGGGAAAGGACAATTGGGGAAAAGGGCAAGAAAATGTCTGGGGTCGTGACTGCAAACTGTGAGCAGGATCTTACCGAGGAATATGGCACCTGGAAAACCAGCACGTCAGTGCTTGTCAACCGTGAATCGCCCGGTGTGTTCCGCAGGTACCGGTCGTCCTTGCCTCTCACCACCCACCAGTGCCCCCGCGATGTGGGTTCAGTGGATGTCCGTGGGGTTTTATCGATAGGTTGACTGGTTCGGGGTCTAATGGCCTTTGAATCGTTTTAGGAAACGCTCCTTTGGAGCCGTCTAGTCTCAAAAACGGAGAGGGCCTCGGTATTACTCTTGAATTTTTAGTGCCTCTGTTTTTGCGGGGGGAATGAACTGTTCCGGGCAAGGGACAAATGTTTTTAAGGCTGAGTAGTTTTAACATTAAAAACTGCTGTTTGAAGTCTCTGCGGGGCGTTTTATGAAAAGCTGGCCCAGGTTCATGGAATCCCTGAGCGCCTATAAACCCCCTTTCCTCCTGTCTTCCTTATCCAGATTGGAAAACAGCAAGAAACAAAGCAAAACAAAACTATGGGGAATTGTGTAGGTATCGAGGGCCGAGTTTAAAAAAGAAAGATTTAAAGCAGTAGCCTTTGTATTGCCTTAATCTGGCAGCGTTTAACTTCTAGAACTAGAGCAATCGCATGTATTGATTCTGTGTAGCTGAAGAGGAATGCGAAACTGAGGCAGGAGGAGTGTATAACTGAAACTGACTTCTGTCCACCACAGAATCGGGGTCTCCAGGCACACCGGGAGAGTTTACTGTCGGTGCTGAGGCGTGGCCTCGAGCATTGCTTTGCAGGGTTACAATAACGTTACGTAATAAAGCCTCCAGAGAAGACCAAGAGAAACGCGATACCAAGCCCTGGCCTGACCTAAAGTGCCAGAGTCAACACTGCTTCCCGACCCGGCCCTCCCGGCCAGCGTTCCTCAGTAGCTTTACGTTGAGGAGCACGCAACGTTGGACGTTTTACTGTGGAGGCAGTTAACTTGCGTGCGGACGAACGCGCTCTTCTAGGTAGTTCCCCAGCGAGCTGCGCAAAACTGGCCTTCTGTTTCCTGGGCCCCTTCCCCGTCGGCCTTAAAAGACAACATTTCCACTGGGAAGCGGGGAGGTGGGTATGGGAAAGCACGGCACAGACACTGGAGTAACTCGAGAAGTGACGACGAGCTCTTTCACTGAGAAGATAGGTGGCTCTGAAAAGAGCCTTTGGGGGTCAAGCGGCCGGCGACTCGTGCGAGCGCCGCGTCCCAGGAGGGACTCACTTGGAGCTGGTGTACTTGGTGACCGCCTTGGTGCCCTCCGACACGGCGTGCTTGGCCAGCTCGCCGGGAAGCAGGAGGCGCACGG
The DNA here is from genome assembly GCA_004026545.1 of Mormoops blainvillei. Lineage (NCBI taxonomy): Eukaryota > Metazoa > Chordata > Mammalia > Chiroptera > Mormoopidae > Mormoops > Mormoops blainvillei. The sequence goes on along the minus strand of PVJD01014208.1, from coordinate 10,236 downwards.
CCGTCTGGATCTCCCGGGAGGTGATGGTGGAGCGCTTGTTGTAATGCGCCAGGCGGGACGCTTCGCCGGCGATGCGCTCGAAGATGTCGTTGACGAAGGAGTTCATGATGCCCATGGCCTTGGACGAGATGCCCGTGTCGGGGTGCACCTGCTTGAGCACCTTGTACACGTAGATGGAATAGCTCTCCTTGCGACTGCGCTTGCGCTTCTTGCCATCCTTCTTCTGGGCTTTGGTGACCGCTTTCTTCGAGCCCTTCTTGGGCGCGGGAGCGGACTTGGCCGGCTCAGGCATAGCGGGAAGCGCGAGCGGAGGAAGGAACCAGGAACGCGAACACGACAACAGCAGGACCGAGGCTACCGGAAGCGACTCGGGACTTATAGAGGATGTATGCAAATTAAGGCTCTGAGTATGCTGCGTCGTGATTGGTGAGCCTTCAGCGGCGCTCCTTGCGGGGTGGGGGAGGAGAACATGCAAATGAGTGGATTCTCCACGCGCCCTCTTATTGGTCAGCGGGAGAAAGCTACGCTTTAGCCAATCAAAGCGCTCAGCGGACAATCGCCGTTCTGCTTATAAAAAGCTGAAGCGGAACTGTTTAGGGCGACTTTCTCGGTCGTCGGTCGGAAGCTCCTCGCAGTGCCGAGCGCCGCCATGTCTGGTCGTGGCAAACAAGGAGGCAAGGCCCGCGCTAAGGCTAAGTCCCGCTCTTCCCGCGCCGGTCTCCAGTTCCCCGTGGGGCGTGTGCACCGTCTGCTGCGCAAAGGCAACTATGCCGAGCGGGTGGGGGCCGGCGCGCCGGTCTACATGGCGGCGGTGCTGGAGTACCTGACCGCCGAGATCCTGGAGCTGGCGGGTAACGCCGCCCGAGACAACAAGAAGACGCGCATCATCCCTCGCCACCTGCAGCTGGCCATCCGCAACGACGAGGAGTTGAATAAGCTGCTGGGCAAAGTCACCATCGCCCAGGGCGGCGTTCTGCCGAACATCCAGGCCGTGCTGCTCCCGAAGAAGACGGAGAGCCACCACAAGGCAAAGGGCAAGTGAGGCCGGCGTCCGGCGCCCACCCAGCCCCCGTTTCGAAGAGGCAGCACCTGTGAAATCAAAAGGCTCTTTTCAGAGCCACCCACCCTTTCAAATAAAAGAGCTGTTGTAGTACCCGTTTCCCGAAACCCCGCCTTGCGCGATGGGAAGTGCCAACCGCACCCGCGTGCGGCGGTGGCAATGCCATTTGCTTCCTTGGACTCCCAGCCGTCCCTCCCCGCCCAGGCCTGGAGCACTGCTTCGCCACCTTGATTGGGTTGAGCGGGCCGGGCTCGTAAGCCTCAGAGCGCAGGTGGAGGTAACAAACCTCTCGGGCGCCACCGGCGACTACTAACAATTCCTGTTAGGCGGCCCCCAGTGCTTTGCCTCAGTCTGCGCCGAGTGCGCAACTCCCCAGTTGCCCCGCCCCGAGGCTTCTGCCCCGCGCGGGAGACCTAGAAGGAGCCGGGCGCACACGCACCACGGGCACCCCCAGTCGATAGGGGAGCGGGCGGTATTCGGGATTGTGGCGAACCTGGGGCTTGCCTGACTGAGCCGACTTTATGGTTTGGGGGTTTTTTAGGAGCGAGGTAAGGGTCCCCACTTAGGCTTTCGGAGGCGGGGTCCTGTGCCCGGGGCGGGGACAAGTGTCCGAGCCGAAAGGCGGGAAGAGCGGTTCTTTTGACCCACGAAGGGGCTCTGAAAAGGTAACAAGGTCACCAGGGGGCGGGGGCCAAACGGAAGATCGAGGTTCGAGTCAGGAGCTACGAGGCGTGGAAAAGAAGAGGGCTCGGCGGGTAGCGTGTCTTAGGGAGTGAAGGGCTGCGTCACCGCATTCTGACACAGTTGTGATTTTTAAAAAAACATTTAAAGAAAGAGGAATTGACTCGGCCGCAAAGAAGGGGAAAAACCAGGCGGGGAAAAGTGTTGGCATCCTGGAAAGTAGACAGGGAGGCGGGCGGGCGGGTGGGGGCAGGGGGGATTCTGCTCCAGCCAATCGGGCACGCCAGGGAGGATGACATCACAGCCAATGGGTAGCCAGCGCGGGACTTTCAAGTTTTATGGTCCCGCCCAATACGGAAAAGACTGTGCCTATAAAGACGGCTGCGGCGGCCCGGAGACCCAGTCCCCTCCCGGCCGCTGTGTTGTGTAGGTGTTGTTCGCCATGGCCCGTACCAAGCAGACTGCGCGCAAGTCGACCGGCGGCAAGGCCCCGCGCAAGCAGTTGGCCACCAAAGCGGCCCGAAAGAGCGCGCCGGCCACGGGCGGCGTCAAGAAGCCGCATCGCTACCGCCCGGGCACCGTGGCGCTGCGCGAGATCCGGCGCTACCAGAAGTCCACCGAGCTGCTGATCCGCAAGCTGCCGTTCCAGCGCCTGGTGCGCGAGATCGCGCAGGACTTCAAGACCGACCTGCGCTTCCAGAGCTCGGCCGTGATGGCGCTGCAGGAGGCGAGCGAGGCCTACCTGGTGGGGCTGTTCGAGGACACCAACCTGTGCGCCATCCACGCCAAGCGCGTCACCATCATGCCCAAAGACATCCAGCTGGCCCGCCGCATCCGCGGGGAGCGGGCCTAAGAAGTGCGCGCTCGGTCCGAAGTTCCATCGCATCCAAAGGCTCTTTTCAGAGCCACCCACGAGCTCACTGGAAAGAGCCTGTGTGCCATCGGGCCTCCGCGCCCGCACGCACCGCGGGGGGCGGGGATTGGGGGGACGATTGGCCTCCCGACACAGGGTAAAGCTACGGCGTTGGCCGCCTTCTGGGCTGTTATTTTGAGGTTCACAGGAGCCCACTGTTAAAACCGGAAGCTTGGACGCCCAGTTTCGCTTCCCGGCGGCCTCGCGCACCCGGCGGGGGTGGGCTGCCGCCGGGAGGCCGGCCTCTCCGGCTGCTGGGAGCCGTGCGCACTCTGCACCCCCGCCCGCAACGGCCCCACCCGGCGCGGCTCTCGGGCTGAAGAGGAAAATCGTCCCCCTGCCGGGCGGGCTTCTGCCGGCTCAAGTTCCGGGTTCCGGGTTCCGGTGGCTCCACGGTCGGTCGGCAACTTGGGCCCTCACTGGCCAGCTGGAAGACACCTCCCACCCCCTAATCCTTATCAAAACCTGGGGGCGGGGACTGAGATGGCCGCGGAGCAGGGGAGGGGGGGGCGCTGTGCGCGCGCAAACCTTACTGGTACCACTCGGGAGCTGGGCCTTCAACGGACCGTTTCCGGCTCGGGTCCGCACAGGGAGACTCACTCACTGTACACCGTCAAGGAGCCTCTGAAAGCTTCGGCCTCTGTCCCTCGGCACTCTGCCCAGACGTGGTCTCTCCACGTTTTTTAAAGCTCCCGTCGCCTCTCGAGATGTGTCAGAAGAGGGGAGAGCAGTGTAGGGACTGTGGCCCGCCTGCTACAGGTTGCCACGTTTCTGTTTCCCAGAGCACGTCCCTAGGTCTCTCCCCAGTGCTTTATTACCAGCGTAGGCCCCGAATGCAGGCCGGGTCTCTTGGCCCGGGTCTTAGGGGTGTGTGGGGGCACCAGCTTTGCACCTGTCACCTCACCCATCCCCAGGGCAAGCCTTGGCAGGGACGTACAGACACAGCCCCGCCCGGCATCTCGGGTCCCGGAGCAGCTGGGTAGGCCCTGGAACCTGAGATGCCGGCGTCAGGTGTGTCTGCCCTCTGCATGCCCCCCGAGATCGCACTGCTTTCACTGAACAGCCTTCGCCCCGCCCTTACTTCCAGGAAGTATCCCTGTCCGAATCTCAAATTCAGTCGCATTGTTGACATCCAGTCAAGAACAGGATAAAACAGAAGTCTTTCAAATCTGCTTGTTTGGGAGACTGGCACCAACTTGAGTTCATCAATACAAGAGGACCATTTAAGATGTAGGTTTTAACAATGGTTTCTGTGCTTAACTCACTACCCTCAGGTGGGAGTCAAGGGATAATGAAGGACAAGGTAAATAAACGCTCTTCCTCCGATAATTGGCTTCTTACATGGCCAGCTCGGTTGCAGGAAAAGTCTACCCTGTTTCTACGAAGGGAAAAACGGTCTGCGCTCAGACCGAATTCCGCCTTGGGGTAGTAGGGACCGGCGCGGTGTGCCTGTGTAGAGGGAAACTACGTGGTCTTGTGGCCCTGTTGCCTGACACCTTTGCTTGCTCGGCAGAGGGCTTGGCCTTTGGGTCCACACCCTCTCCCGGTCCTCCTCCTTACCCTTCTTCTCCAGGTCCCCATCTCAGCCAGGCCCGTCAATATCGTGGTTTCGACCCATACCGGCCTTTGTCTTTCCACCTCCTGCAGCTCCAGGGGGATCACAGAGTCCCTGCTTTCGGTATCCCTGCCTCTGACAAGTGCTCCCAAATCGGCGTCCTCCTGCTGAGACGCCTGTCCCGAGCTCTACACCAATATTTTTCCAACTAACTGCCTTGTGGCTAGGTCCTTCTGGATGGCTAGAAGGATGGCCTCAAACTCAGCTTATTCCCAAAACTGCATCATCTTGCTCCTCCGAGCTAGTTTTCCCCTTCCAGATTCCTCGTCTTAGTGAAAGACACCTTCAGCTCCCCACCCCCAGCACCCCGGGGTTAACCTGTTCAGGGCAGGAATTCCTCCCTCTGGTCCTTTGTCCAAATCTCGTGAGTCACCAAGTGTTATCAAAGCCGCTCTCCGGCTTTCGATTCTGTCACCTTCCCTCCATCCACCCACGGTCCCTCCCTTAACCCACGACTCTCTGCCCTGCCGCTAAGCCTCCACTCTGTGTGAGAGTTGTCTCTTCTCGAAATGCTTAAAAATCTCCCACCTCCTTCCCAGTTCCCTTCAGGATGAAGTCCACCTTCTTTCGCATGGCAGTTCAGAGGGCCGGAGGTTAATGACTAGCCGAGACTCCGCAGTCAGACCGACTCAAATTTGAATCCTGGTCTTGCCCATTCAACGGAACAGGCATGGGGCCGCAGCAAGGAAATCTCTGTAGGCTTCGCTCTTCCCCGTTTGTAAAAACGGCAAGCGGCAGCTGCGTCTCGCCCATGGTGTTGTTGGAAATACTAAAAGTGACGCCTCTTGAAAAGGACCCGGCACAGCGCCCGGTCCAGGATAAGCGTTCAATTCGTTTCCGCTGTTCCATGCATAGCTATTCGATCTAAAATATCCCGGCGAAAACTGTTTCAATATACGTCTAGTTCCTGGTACTTCTCAGAGCCTCCTCGGGTCGCAGGTGTCCTGCCCGCTGAACCACTGGGTTCTGACCCCACAGAACATCTGCGGTCCCCGAGTATACCGCGGCGTCACACAGTCCTGTTTCTTCTGTGTGGAATGCCCCGCCCCCTTTTGGCGCCCCGAGAGCCCCTGCTCTTCAAGATTCGGCCCCCTTCCCTCTCTCCTCTTCACCCTCATCCTCTTTGGGCCCTCCTCCTGGCCTCTCCCCGGTCCTACCCTAACACCCATCCCTACTCCCTTACCCTCAACCATTAGGCTGGGAGGGGTAAGGATTCGTCCTCATTCACCTCTGTGGCGCCAGCACCCAAGCAGCGCCCGGCACGCCATAGCTGGTCAGAGAATGCTGGACGAGGGGCCTAGTTCACCTGCCCTTCCGCTCTCGGACTTAAGTGAGGGAGCCGGGCATCTACTGTGATGCCCCCGGGGCGCCTGGGGTTCCTGAAGTTAACAGACCGAGAGCAGGCCTGGACTGGACCTCCGTCCGGAGGAACTTCCAAGGTCCTTGGCGGGGTCACGGAATGCGGAAAACTGCCCGTGGACAGGGCGTCTGGAAAGCCCACGAATGGCCTCAGTCCCAGACTTAGCGGGCTCCTGCCGAGAGTAACCCAGAAGAAGAGTTCAAGGAGCTGCACTGCCGTCCCACGCCCCCACTCCGCTCTGGAATGCAGACGATCTCGGGAGGAACGTCTGCGTTCTTTCTTTCTTTTTAAGATTCCGTTTATTTATTTTGAGAGAGAGGGGAAGGGAGGGAGAAAGAGAGGGACAGAAACAATGTGTGGTTGCCTCTCGCGCCCCCTGCCGGGGGACCTGGCCCACAGCCCAGGCCTGTGCCCTGACTGGGGATCCGACCGGCGACCCTTCGCTTCTCAGGCCGGCACTCAATCCAATGAGTCACACCAGCCAGGGCGGAATGTCTGTGTTTTGTTTTGTTTTGTTTTGTTTTGTTTTGTTTTGTTTTGTTTTGTCTCACCGAAGACGTCAGATTAGGCCTTGCTGACAGAATTTTCTGGGCACGTCGGTGGAGGATTCGGATACGATCAGAGGCTGAGAGTGAAGCACATAAAGAAAGGCAGGAGGAGGAAGGACGATGACGAGAGAACAGAAAGGGGATGGGAAACAGAACCCTAGGGTCCTCACCTCACTGCTGTGAAGGCGGGGCGGGGGGAGAAAGGAGTTAAGGCCTGAGGCCCCTTATGGGGAGGGCCAGGGCTTCTGACCCAGAGCCAGGAACAGGCTCCAGAGTGAAAAAAGACCGGGATCTCCACGTCGTCACGTGCAGAACGGCGGCCTAATCGCGCTCACTTCCAGATCGCTGTGAGGATGAAAAGAGATAGTACGGTCAGCACACAGAGGGCTCAGGACAGAGCCTGACGCGTATGTGGTCACACGCCTGTTAACAGCATCGGCATCCGTGATGTAAACACTTAGTGACATTAATATCAACTGATCTAAGTCCCAGTTACAACTGTAACCGAAAAGCAGGTCCGGCCGGCTGCCGCTAACAAACGCCGTTGCTCCAGAGGCAGGTGCCGATGTGCAGGACAGTGGTCTGTTTTCAGGCGCCGGCCACCTGGAAGACGGGGCACTCTCGCCTCAGAGCCCACCTCCACCTCTCGGTGCGGGCAGAGGTTTTTATTAAGGAGGGAGAGGGGAACGGGGACAAAGGGATCGAGGGAGGGGCTTGAAAGGTCCTCGAGGCGCAGGTGAGCACAGTCCACTCTGACGAGCCAAGTGACGGTCCCGTGTGCATCATCGTGCTTTTAGTCACCCTGGCCCCGTGGAGGGTCGACGGTCAGCAAATCTCCCGGAGCTGGGATGCTCGGAGGGCGCCGTCTGTATCTTCTGAGGCCAGTTCCTAGGGTCCTTATACAAACACGACCTTCACCTACAAGCTGCCCAGCAGTCAGAGCCAGCACTTACAGAAACAACGTCAAAAGGATGGCGGGGTGGGTTACAATTTCCCACCGATACGGTTTTCCCCCGTTACGCCATCGCTTCGTTAAAACACACGCACGCAAGAACTGGCGAATACTGTTTAAACACGCGACCAGCTTCCGGTCTGCACGGCATGGGCGGTTAAAATAACCCAGGCTCCCAGGTGGCCTGTGGCTCATCTTCCACTCACCTCCTCTCATTCAATTTCACAGTAGCCCTGGCAAGGGAGGAAGGGCCTTTGTTTTACTCCGGCTGAACGGCTGAAGAAACCGAGCCTGGTGAGGAAGAGACACGCGTCCTGACTGGGAATGTGTGGCTCACACAGCCAGAAGATGGCACGGGGCGGGGGTAGAACTCGAGCCTGAGCCTTATGGATTGCTTATCATTACGTCGTTTCGGAAGAAACCAGAACACAGTCCCTGCGTACAGAGGTACAGGTGTCGCTACGGATACGGGCAGGGGCTCTGATTTCTGACCCCAGACTAACGGTAGGACGCAGTTCCGCCTCACTACCTCCTGCACGTTCACAGCGCATCTAAAAATTTAAACCGAGGCGTACAGAAGGATTTGCTTTTCACCTGGCATCGTTTCAGCCCTATTCTGCCTCACTAATTAAAGATACCGGCTTCCCATTTTCTACATGGATCTTGCCACCTGTTCACGGGTTACAACCGGCAACTGAAGACCAAGGCGATGGAGAAAATGACGAGAACACAGGTCGAAGCCAAGAATACTTTTCACGCACTGGCCAGACGTCTCGCCCAACTCGTTTTGAAATCGCGCTAATGGCGCCGGCTGGTGTGGTTCGGCGGGCTGACTGCCGGCCCGCGAACCAAAGGGTCGGGGCACGTGCCTGGGTTGAGGGCCAGGTCCCCGGGAGGGGGCGCGCGAGAGGCAACCACACGCCGAGGTTTCCCTTTCTCCCTCTCTTCCCCTCTCTCTAAAAACCAAGTAAGGTCTCTTTAAAAATAAAATCAAATCGCACTAACGAGTTCACCTGTGACCTGATAACCTGTATTTTCCTTCCTTGATTTCTGAATGGCCGTTGACTGGGTTCGATCTTGCAGGTGCTCTCGCGCCGTTCCCAGCGAGCAACGAATGGCACAAAGCAGCGTCCAACGTGCACAGGGCCCCTGAGCCACCTGGCCTACTCCCTCGCGCTCGCTGCAGGCGCGAGAAGGGAGGCCCAAACAGAATTAACTCACGAAGCTCAAAACGATCACGCGGCAGAGCTGGCACCTCAGGGCCGCAAACCCGGGGCTGCCTTGAGACTGACAGGGACGGTGGTCTGACCTTGCCCCGGCTCGATGCTTTAGACTCCCCGCAGCCCAGGACTACGATCGCCAACGTGGGTACCGCGCCCGAACGCAAACGGACGCGGGCGTCAGGTTTAAAGACGGAGCACAGTGCCCTCTCAGATAGCTATGAGCCAAAGTCTTCTGCCCGCACCCTCACGTCAACAGGAGCCCCCGATGCAGAATACGCCGAAGGGAAGAACCTCGCCACCGGCCGGCACCCCAGCACCCTAGCACCCTAGCCGGAAAAGCGAAGCGAAAGCGCGCCCCCAGACACAGGAGACAGGCTAGGGTGGGTCACGCAGAGGAAGGTAAGGCCCCCACCTCCGCCCCTGAGGGGTAGTTCCCTGTGCGAACGTGGACTCCGGGAAGCACCGCGCTTGGTTGGTAAAAGCGGCGCTGTCCCGAGTGGCCGACGCCGCGCATTGACGCCGTGGAGCGCCTCCCCCTAGCCAACGAACACCCAAGTACGGACACACAGCTGCGTGGCTGCACTTGGGCGGAGGAGGCCTCGACCCCAGCGCTCAGAGCACAACGCCGGGCTTGGGAGGGTACGCTCGCTCGGCATAAACGCAGTGCTGCCTCCTGAAGCGCGACACTGGGTAGCGCACAGACGCGGCCGCCTCAGCGACCCAACCGCGAGACGCGACGCACACCAGGTACCCAGCTCCTCCAAAGGTCACGTGGGTGGCCCTAAAAAGGGCCTTTGCGATTGGCGCGCGTCGAGGCCTGCGGCGGCGGCGGCGGCGGCGGCGGCCTAACCCCCGAAGCCGTACAAGGTGCGCCCCTGTCGCTTCAGGGCGTACACCACGTCCATGGCAGTGACCGTCTTGCGCTTGGCGTGCTCCGTGTAGGTCACCGCGTCCCGGATCACGTTCTCCAGGAACACCTTCAGCACGCCCCGGGTTTCCTCGTAAATGAGTCCCGAGATCCGCTTGACTCCCCCACGCCGAGCAAGACGGCGGATGGCGGGCTTGGTGATGCCCTGGATGTTGTCCCTCAGCACCTTGCGGTGGCGCTTGGCGCCGCCCTTGCCCAAGCCCTTGCCTCCCTTGCCTCTCCCCGACATGACCACGGCGACCTGCGCACTCGAGCCTCGGTGCCCGGGAGGCCGGTGAGGCCCCCCTCATATACGAGAGCATCGGACCGGATTGGAAACCGGAAAGCTCGCGGGCGGGAAGCCGTGGAGATCGTCCCCGCCCCTCCGCAGTTTCGCCAAGCTTTTCTCACGAGTCCTTATCCCTCCCCGCGCCCCGCGCCGCCCTCTAGCGGACCCTGTCCGCCACGGTCAGTTCCCAAGCCGGGACTTCCGGATCGCGCGGCTGTTTTCCTCCCGTTCTCGCCTTCTGGGCGCTCCCCCGAGGCATTCGTGTTTTCCCCTCCCGGGCGAAAGACACCGGAAGGGCGAATGGACGCCAGGGTTGGGGAAGAGACGAGAGAACCAGCGCCGGCCTTCATTCCGACGAGAGGATCCCGGGCTCCGAACCGTACTTACGGTCAGGGGCAACGAGAGCAGCTTCCGCCCTTAGACGGAGCGGGACAGTCGGACGAGCCCATCTCCACTGCAGCCGGCACCGGGGGCGGGGTTGGGAGGGGGAGTGGGAGGGTTAGGGAGGCCTCCATAATGCCCGGGATTATTCTCCATTGTTGTTGTTATTCATATGTTGAAGACCGATCCCGATGGCATTTGGCGATAGGACTTTTACAGGGGCGATTCGATTAAATTGGGGTCATTAGGATGGGCCCTAATTCAACACGGGTGGTGTCCCAACGCGAGTGAAGAGAGGGCATCGGGA
>PVJD01014207.1:5650-30266 GCA_004026545.1 Mormoops blainvillei | reverse complement strand
GATGCCCTAACCAACTGAGCTACCCGCCAGGGCCATAGCATACTTTGACAGCTACCATCATTCTTTTCAAAGACACATGGATAAGCAACTCTTTAACAGTTAAAAACTGTATATCATCCCCTTTTCTCCTAGAACATATAGTTCCTCTTCTCCCAGATTTTCATCCTAATGTAATATACTTTTATCCTTCAAAGTGTTTATACTGATCATCCTGTCATACTTCCTTGCAGCAAACATATAGATACATGTTAAACTTGTAATTTTCATTTTGTCTACCATAATGCTCTACATGTTAATAGTTATCTTCTCAATTGAGTTAGTCTTACTTACGTCACTACACACTCAATCAACATACATGTAATAATTTTTATTTATTTATTGGAGAGAGAGAGAGAGAGAAACATCAATTTGTTGTTTCACTTATTTATGCATTCCTTGGTTGATTCTTGCATGTGCTCTGACTGAGGATTGAACCTGCAACCTGGGTGTGTTGGGATGACGCTCAAACTAACTGAGCTACCTGGCCAGGGCTAAATGTAAAAACTTTAACAAATACTTATTAAACACGAGGAGTAAGATTTTGTTGGAGATATAGCTTCAAATGAGGTGTATGGAGCAGTTTTCAATTAGTTTGTATTTCTGTGGATGACTATTTCTTACTGCTAAAAGGAAACAGGGTTCAACTTCAGTTTTATTCCTATTTTCCTTTCCTCTTATGGATATAAGTATTAAGGGACCTTGTTTGCAAATTCAAATATATGAATAAGCAATGCTATTCAATTCCTTGAACCCTTTCCAGGTATATAAAAATAGCAGTGGTTGGCCCTGGTCAGGTAGCTCAGTTGGTTAGAGTGTCATCCTGACAAACCAAGGTTGAGGGTTCAATCCCTGGTCAGGGCACATACAAGAATCAACCAACGAATGTATAAATAAGATGAATAACAAATTGATTTCTCTCTCTCTCTCTCAAATCAATCAATAAAAAATTGCAGTGCTCTATTATCAAAGTTATTTTTTTAATGGTTAGCTGACAGTCGGGTACTCCTTCAATTTTGTTGAAAGCAAATAATTGGAAACCACTTGACTGGCAAGAAGATATGCTACCTCATTATTGTAGTTACTCATTTTCTCAGCCCCAACACCAGTATTTTGAATTGTCCCTGTTTGTCAGTGTGAAGGATTTTACACCCTGGGGCCATGTCCCATACTAAGTTTGGGGATGGATAAGAAGTTTTATTATTTTTTTTCTGGTCTGTCAAGGCAGATACAGGCGATCATGAAAGGGGAGGTAGGAAAGGAGATTCTGTAGGGTGCCTCTTCCTCAGGCAGATGGATTTTAGGAAATGTGAGAGTGTGTAAAGTGGAGGATATGGAAATTGATTCCCGTAAAATTATCTGTGCCTATACACGGCTTGGAGGGTTTTCAGGCACCCTCAGAGGTATGTGTGCTTACCTTTCACTACAGTTGCTCCACACCAGGGCTTCTCAAATTTAAGTGCTTATCAGAATTTCTTGGTAAGTTTGTAAATATGCAAATTCCAGGGCCTGACTTCCTGTGATTCTGATTTAGGAGGTCTGAGGAGAGGCCCATGACTCTGCAGTCTAAGCACACCTCCTTCCCTCACCGTACCTGATGCGGGTTATCTGTGCTTGACACTCAAGAAATCCTGGGCTAGAGTTTAAGATGCAGAGGACAGTTAGCCCGTGGGCTGCAGGAGTACACGCATGACCAACCACCTGTGGCCTTTTTTTCTTACCTCAGGCTCTAAGGCAGGCCTCTAAATGAGGCTAAAGTATGGTAGAGGCCTAATAGTTGCTGTGTGGCCACACAGATGGCTCCTGTGTGACGAATATTTCACAGGCCGAAAGAGGGTTGTGTCTTTCAAGAATCAGGCTGGGTGTGCTGGTGCCAGCTTATAACACCTGTGAGGGTCCATCATTAAATTAACAAGCTAAATGATAAAAAAGACAAAGGTAATACTCAACACTTATCACTTCCTAATTACTCCCTACATTTAACTATTTTTTATGATCTTGGGATTATTTACATTTGTTATGGTGGGAATATTATATAAAAGTATACAACTGCATGTCTCTTCTCAAGTCTACATTAGGTGATGTCACACTGGTAGCTTGAAATTGGCTACGGTGAGAATATTTACACATGAAAATGGCAAATGCTAGGAACTGGAGCTTTCCTCTGCAGAGCCTGCTGTTAAACATTTACCAGCACACTCACCTCTGGTTGTTGGCCTTGAGCAAACCCATGGCCCTACTTGTCTGCCTTTGCCCGAATGAGTTAGCTGCTTGAACTTCTATTCCTAACGAAGGGATTTAAAAACTTTAGGATACAAGGCAATCTACTATAAAGTTGTTAAAAATTGATTCCTACCTCCTCCCCCTCCCCAGAGTTTCTGATTCAGTGTGACCCAGGAGTCTGCATGTTAACAAGCTCCCTGACGCTTCTGAGGAAGGTGGACCAATCAGACAGACCACAATTTGAGAACTTCTGCCCCGTCAGACTAGAGGGAGAGGGCCTTGAAAAAGGAGAAACAAAATGTCCTGTTCTTGACATTAATGCATGACAGCAGAATGCTTTCATGTAATTGTTTATATTCATAAGCTTAAAATAAATACTTTCCCTAATGGAGATTGCATGAAAGCTGGGCTGAGTGAACCCAGCCTCTAAATGGTTTATTTCTTTGATTTAGTGAATGCCCATGTCAAGGCAAAAAACTGAGCCAAAGAAACCGCACAATTTCCAATCTCTCTTCTATTACTCTAATCTTTTGTCATTGTACTGTGCACTGCAGCGGGCTCAGTTCAGACTGAACGCTTGTTGAGCACCTCATACTCGCAGGGCCCTGTGATCAACTTTCATACGCATTCTATGGGTCCATCCATAATAGCCAACAATGAAGTGAAATGAATCTCTTCTGCTTTCTGTATCTATTATATTTCAACTCGTTTCCCAGGGGGTTTGGAAGCCTTCCACCACCTTCCACTATTGCCACCTGTGCCTATCCCAGATGTTGCTACCTCTGTTGTCTGTCTGCGCTCCCCTTTCCTCACGCTTCAGGGTTGCTCTTGCCATATACATCTTCATTAAGAGAAAGTGTGCCTTTCTTTTTTGCTTCTCCCCAAACTCATCTTTGAGAAGACTCTATTGATTATGGACTCTTGACTTACCAAAGTGAGATTCAGTTTAAGTTCTCATTGGCCATTATTTTAATAGCAAAGTTTTACTCATATTCAACATTTTTAGAAAATAGTTCTGGGTTGAACTGCTTTAGTAAACACTTGTTTTGTAAATAATTTAGGTTAGTTTCATGGTTCACTAAAATATATGTGAAATAAACTTGTTTGGGGTTTCAGCAGATTAATACAGTTCATCCTTGCTTTTTGGTTCCCTGTTTGGTCTGGTCCCAGCAGAAGTACTGCCATCTGCCGTCTGCTGCAATATTCCTCCCCACTGCCCCCAACTAGGGATGGTGAAAATCTAAGGTCTTTGTTCTATCAGAAATTTTAAGGAATGCTTTCGGTGTTCTTGTCTAGATAATGAATTAATGAATAAATGTTGAGTACCACCTCGAGGAGATGATATTTATTGGTCCAGCTGATTACTGTGTTGGAGCAAAAAAATATTAGGAAAAAATGCTTCTCAATATGGTAATTGGAAATTCTAGGGGTGAAACTCAGCCCCTGAGTGTGCCATTCTGGTGCCACAGGTCAGAAATTACAATGTCAGCATGAACATAAAGACATTAACAGGACAAAGCCTGATCTGTCCTAGTAGTTGGGTGAGACAGGGGACGAGCCTGGCCTTACTATGGTTCCTAGCTGCCACGGACCTAACACAGCCAGCCTCAGGAGCAGCTGAGTTTCTGTACCGTAGCTCAGGGATGCTCTGACTTGGGACAACTAGCGCCTGCCTCTGGTAGTTTTGGTTATTGTTGGGGTTGGGCTGGGAACTGCCCATTTATCAACTCGGTGTAACATTCCACATACCAGAGGAAAGCAACCTTGGTGAGGTCTCTAACAGCGATATAGCTGGGAATACCCTAGGTAAAGAGCGAGGTCTGTGCAGTTTGTTTTGGGGTCTTCCTATCTCCCATATCTGCTTCTCTTTCTTCCTTCCTGGTACTTTCCAACATTTTTCAAGTGCAACAAGTACACCTGGTTTCTAATACCATTCTCCAATAAAGGACCCAGGGCTCTTTGGATAAATGGCAGATTCCAGGGCTGGGGCAGGAAGCATGTAAGATGAACTTGGAGTATGTTGGGCTGATAGAAAGTATACAGAATGCTAAAAAAAAAAAAGAATCAAAAGATGAGGGCATGTCAAAGGGACATAAAAGAACTCCAGTGAAGCGACTGATCATGGAATTCGGAGGCGGGCTGGGTGGAGAGGAGTAAGGTGGAAAAAGTGGGACAATTGTAACAGCATAAACAATAAATACTCCCAATGGCTAAGGCTGGAACAAGCTGAAAAACAAAATCATGCAGTTTTGGATTTATAACTCAAAGTATAAAATAAACACTCGTAAGTCCATGCTGATATAAATGGCTGAATTTATAAATAAATGAGAAGAGATTTGTCTCCTGTACAAAAAATCCCAAATAAGTTATATAGGTGCCTGCCCCTCAAGGAGGTGGGCCTTAAATCTTCCTCATCCCTTGAGTTAGTGATTCATTTCCAAAGAGGAGATTTATGGAAAAGGAGAAAAAAGTAATTTTATAGTGGGGAAACCTGATGAACACTACCTCAGCCAGGTGATGTCATGTTGATAGTATGTTTCTTTGATGTGATGTGATAAAAAGATCGATTCACCTCTGTAGTCTTCCTCCCAAAAGTCCAGAACCCTAGTCAAATCATGAGAAAAACATTAGACTCAAATTGAGGTACATTCAACAAAACACTTGACCAGTACTCTTCAAAACTGTTAAGGTCATCAAAAGCATGGAAAGTCTGCCCTGGCTGGGTGGCTTGGGTGGCTTGTTTGGAACGTCATCATATACACTAAAAGGCTGCGAGTTCGATCCCACTCAGGGCACCTATCTAGGTTGCGGGTCTGATCCCTGGTTGGGGTGCGTTCAGAAGGCAGCTTATTGATGTTTCTCGCATCTATGCTCCTGTTTCCCCTTCTCCCTCTCTCTCTAAAAATCCACAAAAACATATCTTCAGATCTGGATTAAAAATAAATAAATAAAACCATGGAAAGTCTGGGAAACTGTCATAGCTAAGAGCCTAAGGGGACCTGATGAATCCATGCCATGTCATATCCTGGATGGGGTCCCAGGACAGAAGAGACATTAGGTACAAACTAGTGAAATCCAAACAAAGTGCAGCATTTAGTTAATAGTAATGTACCAATGTTGGCTCCTTGATGTGAAAAATGTACCCCAGTAATATGTTAACAATAGGGTACTGGTGATAACTGAACTCTTTGCAAACATTTGTGAAAATCTAAATTTCTTTAAAAATAAAGAGTTTATTTAAATAAAAAAGGTATTATGTGATTAAGTGCAATTGGTATCCTGGATTGGATCTTAGAACTGAAAAAGGACACTAATGGAAAAACTGGTGCAATCTGAATAAATCAATCCGGAGTTTACTTAATAGTAATGTACCGGTGTTGGTTTCTTAGTTTTGACGAATGTAGCATGGTAATATAAGATGTTAATATTAGGGGAAAGTAGGTGAGGAGTATGTGGTAACTCTGTACTGTCTCAACTTTTCTGTAAATCTAGTTATTCCAAAATAAAATTTTTATTTTAAAAAATGTAATGGAGGGTAGCCAGATGTATAAATGAAATCTATCTGTTGGACCACCCTAACTGACCTACATGATGGCATTTGATTTGTTTGGAACTCTGTAGTGGATCTCTCCCCTCACCTTAACCCCAGCCCCCAAACCTGCTGCATGGATCTGAGTGTATTTCATGTGCATGGATCTATGCCAGAACAGTGGTTGTGGTTAAGGGGGGTTGTCTGGGTTTCCCAGCAGACCAGGTGACTCAGTGTGTTGGGTGTTGTACCACACACCGAAAGATTGCTAGTTCATTCCCAGTCAGGGCACATGCCTGGGTTATAGGTTTGGTCCTAGGTTGGGGGCATGTGAGAGGTAACTGATCGATGTTTCTCTTGCACATTGATGTTTCTTTCCCTCTGTTTCTCCCTCCCTTCCCCTCTCTCTAAAAATAAACAAAATCTTTAAAAAAAAGAAATGAAGGGAACAGGGCAGCAGTTAGGGACAAGAGGGCTGCAAAGCAGAAGACAGTTAAATTCTGGGGGGAAATAAGACAGTGATGTTAGCCTGGGAGTTTAAGGTTAAGAGGCCAGGGCAAATGCTGACAGGGTCAGTGCTCCATCTGCCTATGGCTTACTCATAGACTTTTACTATATTACCCTTGCTACTCATTAATATTAGATGAACAAAGATTGGCCTTAAAATCAAGTGATTGCCATGAGTTACTAGGAAGGATAAAACAGACAGGGGTTAGGACAAGAAGGGGCATTTCTAGGGCTACAGCCACAAGGTAGTTCCAAGCTCCTTATTTCTGTGGTCATCTTCTCCACCAGACTGTGAGCTCTTCTGGCACAGGGATGTTGCTTTATTCTTTTTTTTAAATTGTTTTATTGATTATGCTATTAAAGTTGTCCCAAGTTTTTCCCCTTTGCCGCCCTCCACCCAGAACCCCCACTCCCTCAGGCAGTCCCCTCACCATTGTTCATGTCCATGGGTCATGTGTGTAGGTTCGTTGGCTACTCCATTTCCTATGCTGTACTTTACATCCCCATGGCTATTCTGTCACTGCCTATTTGTACTTGTATATCCCCTGACCTCTTCACCCGTTCTCCCACACCCCCTCCCGTCTGGCAAACATCAAAAATGCTCTGTATCCATGATTCTGTCTCTGTTCTTCTTGTTTGATTAGTTTGTTTTTTAGATTCAACTGTTAATAGATGTGTGAACTCCTTTAGTTTTTTCTTGTCTGGGAAGCTTCATCTGCCCTTTGATTCTAAATGATAGCTTTGCTGGGTAGGGCAATCTTGGCTGTAGGTCCCTGCTTTTCATGACTGAATATTTCATGCTAATCCCTTCTAGCCTGCAAAGTTTCTTCTGAGAAATCAACTGACAGCCTTAAGGGAACTCTCCCGTAGGTAACTAACTGCTTTTCTCTTGCAGCTTTTAAGGTCCTCTCTTCATCTTTAACCTTAGGCATTTTAATTATGATGTGTCTCAGAATGGGACTCTTTGCATCCATCCTCTTTTGGACTCTAAGTGCTTCCTGGATTTACACATTTCCTTCACCAAATTAGGGAAGTTTTCTATCATTATTTTTTCAAGTAAGTTTTCAATTTCTTGCTCTTTGTTTCCTCCTTCTGGCCCCCCTATGATGTGAATGTTGGAGTGCCTGAATTTGCCCCAGAGGCTGCTTACACTATCCTTGTTTTTTTGGAATCTTTTTCTTGTTGTTCTGATTGTTTTTTGCTTTATGTTCCAAATCATTGATTTGATTCTTGACTTCATTCACTCTATTGTTGTTTACCTGTAAATTGCTCCCCTCCATGGAGAACCAGCTGCTCAGGGGCAGGGTGGTGGTTCTCCGATGTGGTCTGCAGCTGTCCACTGGGTGTGCAGGCCCTGGGGTTTCCTGGGTGATGCAGGCTAAGGTCAACCCCAACCTGTGTTTTGCCGGGGACCACCCTGCCTGAGCTATAAAGCAATCTGAGATGGTTGCTGCTTGTGCTGGGCTTGGAGATTCCCAGGTGAAGCCAAGCTGTGAATATAGGCTGGTACTGCTAGTGTGGGGCCTGGGGCCACTTAGCAAGCTGGGGGCTCACCGAGGCTGGTTGTTGCTTGTTTGAGAGGATTTAGGAAGTTCTGAAGCATGAGCCAAGACCAGCTATTCATATAGAAAACCAGCTTGGGTGCCCCATACGTTGGGTGGGATGGAGTCTCTGGGGATCTCCAGGGTGGGGCAAACAGTGTTAGCCAGGTTGATGGAGTCTCAGATATGGCACCAGCCTGCTGGCTCACTGGCTCTGTCGGGAGAGGGTTTAGAAAAGGGACAGTGGCCTCTGCCCCCGTCCTGCAGAAAGCGGTCCTCTGCTCTCGTCTTGATGTTGGGTACTTCAGTTCCTCCCCGTATGCCACTGGTGCCTTTTAATCTGCTACCCCAGTGCTGGAGCTCAGAGGGAGTGAGTCCGAGTAAGTCTGTGTATGGTTTCTTTAAGAGGAACTGCTTGGGACTCCAGAAGTTTCTTCCACTGACTCAGTCCCTGCTGGTTTTTGCAGCTAGAAGTTCTGGAGGCTTATCTTCCTGGCACTGGAAACCTGGGCTGAGGGGGCCTGGTGTGGGGCTGGAACTCCTCACTCCTGAGATACCCCTCCCAACTCTTATCTACCACATGTGGGTGTGGGACCAGCCCATTCTGCATCTCTGCCCCTCCTACCAGTCTGGATGGATGTGGTTTCTTTAATTTTGTGGTTGTCAGACTTCCATTCAACTTATTTTCGATGGTACTGACTGATGGTTGTTCAATGATTTAGTTGTAATTTTGATGCGGTTGTATGAGGAGGTTAGCTGTGTTTATATATGCTACCATCTTAACCAGAAGTTTATCACCTTATTCTTCTCTAGTCCCAGCAGTGTTCTGTACATAATAGGTGTTCAATAATAAGTAAGGCAGGAACCTAGAAACCAGTCAAGCTGGGAATGTTTTTCTTTTGAAAACTTATGTGGAAACATTAAATCCCCAAAATGTCTTTACCTTGAATCCCCATAATGATTAAGGTACTTAAAAATATTCTCATAATTTTATTTTTTCACATCAGTGGGAGAGGTCTGGCCTCTGACTCTCAAAATTATACAATTGAAATTGGAATCTTGGGGGATGGATATATTAATGTTTAGCATACATTTCAAAGAATAAAAAGATCTGCCCAGCTATATAATTTGAGGTCCAGAGAAAATGGCATGCTAAATTATTTTGAGTTATTCATATTTCGATTCCAATTGAGGTAAACAAAACAAAGGGAAAAAGTTTCACTCTAATTCTTCAAAGAACTTTTAATGAAATGTGGTTTTAAACTTTTTCATCTAGCACGGTGGTTCTCACCTTTCCACACCAAGTCCTTGATGAAATTTTCACCACAGGAGAAATTGGAAAATAAGGTAATATGGTTATTTTTTCAAAAGTTAGGTTTGTTCAATTTAATAGAATATTGTTGCTCTAAGGTGGTAAGATTGTGCTTGATTTTCTTTTTAGCACTAAAATGTGGTCTCTTTTTTTGAAGGTTAAAGTCGATGGTGGCAGTTTAAAAACTATTGAGTTGGCAAAAGTTGGTCTCCTATATCAATCCCTAAAATGTATTTGTTCATGAAATCCCAATGTCTAGAAAGTGCTTCCAAACACTTATATACTTTTTTTTTCTGTCTAGGAAGGCACTCAGGGATTCCAGAGAGGCAGTTAGAAATGTGTATTTGTTGAGTAAAGCTATGGGCTAGGCACCAAGCTTCACACATACACAATTTCTCAGGAAATCTTTACAATTTCAGGTAGGTATTCTCATATTACAGTTAAGGAAATGGAAATTAATTTAGGATAGCTTGCCCAAGGAATCTGCTAACAGAGGGAACCAAATCCAAGTTTATCTGATTCTAGAATCTGTGCTCTTTCCTACAATCCCAAACTACTTACTATAGTGAGTTTCTAATACTTATTTTTGGGAAGGATACTGTTTTTCTTTGCATACATCTTGATGCTACCTTTTCAAATTCACTGTCTGACTTGTTACCTTGTAGTGTATTTATATAGTGATGGCAAGCATTTAAAAACTAAATTGAGAAGTGTCAGTATTATCCCTTAAGCTGGCATCCCATTTATTTTTTGCCTTTTTGTTCAACAAACAACATAAAACCTATCAGGAAACAGTCATCCGGCAATACCCCAATTATTTGTGGTTGAAATGACCAGCACCACAGCAGACGGCAAGTCCTCCTCGGGCAGAAGTCAGTAAAAGCGGAGCTGCCTCTGAGATCTGTGGACATCAAGTTCTGTGAAACACTAGACCAGTTCAGACCTTGAGACTAAGAAACTGGTTAGAAAGCCAATGGCACATCAATTCCTTCTGTCCGGTAGAGTAGAGAAGAGTGAGCAGGCGGAGATGGGGGCAGGGGAGTGAGCAGAGGGGAGAAGAGTACTGCCCTGGCAGGAGGAAGAAAGCGGCATAGGGGTAAAACCAAGGCAAACAATATGCAATTAACTAGAAAACCCAGACCACTCCAAGACCATGCTGATTAACAAGGACATGATCATGGCTCCCCAGGTCGTTTCTTACATGCTGAAAACAAATGTACAATAGTAACATATGAGCAGACGGATAATCTCTTGGCAATGTTCATTTGAGAACCAGAATTAAAATTCCTTTTTTCGTAGAGGTATCTAGCTAATGCGTTTTGGGATTTAAAGTCTGGTCTTCTGCTTGCTAAAGATCAAATTATAAAGCAAGGCTTTGTTTTTCTTGCATTTCTCAAATTACCAAAGTCATCTGAAAATAAAGTCACATATTTAACAAGTGTTGGCAACCAACTTTTAATAAACTATTTAATTTTCAGAAACATATGCTAACCATCAACAACATTATCAGGGTACCATTGCCCCAGATGTTATTTCATTGGTACATTGTATCAATATTTGCAAAGGCTTTCATATTCGACAACACAAAACAAAACGGCTTAGTTTTTAAAACTACAATGCTTTAAAAAAATGTAAACAGTTCGTTTTTACATTATTGTAAAAAAGAAGATTCACTCCTTAATGTGGCTTAATTTTTTTTAAGTGAGCAAAGCCTGGTGCTCATGGATAAAGAATGAAAAAAATTCTTTACATAGAAACATTGTGCTCCAGTGTGGCAAAAAAAATTATATATACACATACAAAGAAAAGAATCTTAAGTCCACAAGTTAGACCACAAGAAAAATCTTGTCCCCAAATTGAGAAATTTATAAAAACCATTTACACATGGTTGTTGACCTATTGAAAACCTATATAACATTTTTAAAACAATAACTCAGTCAAAAGATACCACTTTTTAAAAAATGAAATTTTGTGCAAAAGAAATTGTTCAAGCTAGAAACAAGACTCCTTCCCCAATAAGAGGCCAAATGAGCCATTGAAATAATTTAACTTTGTTAAGATTTAGTGCATGTAACCAAAAGGCACACACATGGGATTAATATATTAATATATTTTCATGCAGAAACCTGTGCAAGTTCACAATTATATAACAAAAACACAAATATAACAAAATGTAAAGCCTAATGTCTGGCAATGTTATTCTAGCCATGTTCCCTTCTAGTCTATCAGTCCAGGGTTTACTAGATCATTAACACTGCCTCTCAAAAAATATATTATATTTGAACAGCTTCCAACAAAAATTAAAAAAAAAAAAGATGTTAGCCTGAAACACTATAATATTTTTTTCAGTTCTGATACATATAGAAACTTACTGATATGCTTATTTTAAATGGCATTTCAAATTAAGATACATTTTTTCTTTTGTTAATAAACACTTTGATTGCTCCAGTGAAGTCAGCAGAGAGGAGAACTTCTGTGTTATCTGTCTTCATGATACCTTAAAAATATAAGAAATACTTTTAGTTGATTTAAAAGGATTATGAAGCCTGTCACAACTGTCACATGCCCATGACCTTTGGGGTGGAAGATCCTCTGCCTCTTCGGTGTCTCTTTCCTGGCCCAATCCTGTAATCTTTTCCTCCTCCTGTACCTCTCCCCCTCTCTGAGGCTCACTTCCACTTACCTTGTCTTAGCTGTCTTTCCCTGGCTTGGGTGGATTACAGTCCCTTGGGGCCTGGAGGCCTGGATTGACTCCCAGGCAGCCTAGGCCTCTAAGGTGTCTAATGCTTCATTTTATGGCAGGAGGCTAGTGTGTAATTCAGCCCAAGGACTGAAAGTGCTGGCAGGATGGGATCAGCTGGGCGAGTCTATTGCTAACAGGGTTCTCTAATGAGGTTGATGGCAAAGTTTATTGTACAGCAGACTTACAGAAACTGCCATGAAACAGAGTGCACGTGATTAATCTGTGAATGCTGACAGCCCCTTTTCCCTCTACAGTCCATATTGAAGAGTTATGTAACTAGCCGTGATGAATGGAAAAAACTCTTACCTGTTATATTTACCAGTGAAAGCACTTAACAAACAAAATCCAGTGTATACTAACTCTATTATACATAGGTAAAATTTGTGGATCAAGGACTGAATAGTAAGGAAGGAAATAATATAAACTTTAACAGGAAAACTGTGTAAAGGATGAGTTAGAAAAAAAACGGTTTCACTTGGAAGTGCTAAAAACATACCCTAAGCCTTTGAACATTCCTTCCTGCCCTTCAGGCATATCTCAAAGTAGTGCTATGCAGTGGACGCAGCAGCAAAGCACTTTGGGTTATGAGAAAGGCTAGAGAAACAATTAATGAATCATAAAATGACAGTGAAGATGATAATGACAATGTCGATCACATGCCAGGCTTTTTGATAGGTACCTGACATACATTATTTTCAATTCTTATCACAACTTTCTACATTGAGTATTATCACCATTTTACACATGAGGAAAACTGACACAGTCTCAAATATATCAGGAATAAAGACAGAGAACAATCGGATATATTTTATGATATCATACCCTGGCTCTGGGTTTATGATTTTATTCTTAGATTATACCTACATAGGTACAAAACAGCAAACAGGAATTTGAGTATGACCCATTAGAAGGTGTGGCTCTTCAAAAAGAAGTATAAAGAATAAAACTTTTCATTTTTCCTCAAACTGTTTTTAAGAACTAGAATTTTCTGTGAAATGTGTAGGGGAAATGTGTAGACTGTAAAAAGATATCACTGGGGAAAAAGAAAAGGGAAAAATATGACTTAAGTTAGAAGAGAGAAGCTGGATTTGATTCTGAGGGAAAAAAAAGAAAATGAAAAGAAAGATTTCCAAACAGGCATTTAGTAAAGGTTTAATAATTCTGAGTAGGTTTATTTTTAGATCCTGTAATTGAAATAGGTGCTAGACTGAAGTTCGTCTTTGCTATCAAAA
This sequence comes from Mormoops blainvillei, assembly GCA_004026545.1. Lineage (NCBI taxonomy): Eukaryota > Metazoa > Chordata > Mammalia > Chiroptera > Mormoopidae > Mormoops > Mormoops blainvillei. Next base: position 17,143 of record PVJD01014207.1, on the reverse strand, counting down.
TTGTCTTAACAGACAGAAGAAATAGTGTATTTAGAATAGTGTACAGGGTGTATAATAACACAAGGGAAATAATTGGAGATTAAAGGAAATAAAAATATTCGGGAACTTTTAAGCATTCAAATACTTTTAGAAGCATCTTTTGTAAACTGCATCTATTTTTGTGGCTTTACAACTCCCTAAATGTCTGGTTGTAGTCCCTAAAGTGAGAAAATACATTTAATGAACTATTCTGCAAGTGATTTTAAGAATACAAACTTGTTTTCATTAACAACCGGTCCAAATTTACATGATTTTACCATATTCTTAAGGACCACTTTTTACATAACTGGCACTTAATATTATATGATGGTTTCTTTTTACTTCCTAATCTGACCATTTTATAGAAGTGGAATTAGTACTCATTCTCAAAGCATATGCTGCAACAAATTATAGGCTTGTAAATAGCTACCTAAAGAAGCTATAAATTCGTAGCAAGTAGAGAAAAAACTGCTTTCATTTTAATTCATTTATTTAGCAAGTGTTTATTAAGCACTTACCACATACAGGCAAGCACTGTGCTAGGTGTTGGCACTACAGCCAGTAAGACATATAAAGTCTCTGTCTTCACAAAAATCATAGTCTAGTAGAAGGAACACATAATCAATTTTGTAATATTTGTATGTCTTTGCTTACGTTTATGGGCAAGGAGAACAGCTGCCCATAAAAGAAATTGAGAACTTCCAAGTTGCTCATTTTTAATTCCTGGGTGAATTTTATAAGAGTAAAACGTGCAAGAACTATGTTACTGAAACGTTCAGAAATTGATATCTGACAATTGTTATGTTGTAAGCAAAAAATATTCCTCATACTTATGAAAACCTCATAACACTCCATGCTAGGTCAACTAAGCTACTAAATGCTGACTAGAAAAAATGTAGGACAAATAATATATGAGTACCTACCGGAGGACATGGCATCTAAAACTTCAGCATCCACACTTTCTGATTTTTCGGATTGCACATCTAAAGACAACATCAAACTTGGGTTCGGTGCAAAGATGGCCGATGTAACAACTGCATTATGTGCTGGGGAAAAAATTTACTTTAGGATAATTGATAAATTTGATCCTAAGCATCAAAACAGAAAAATATGCAAAAACTACAACAGTGTAGGTTACATGCAAAATATCTTTTAAAACTAACATACAAGTGACTAAGAACTATTTAAACCCAAAAATATTTTCCAAAAAAATATCAAATACAGGTTCTGAGATCCCATGATTTCTCAAGTTTTACACAACTGTAAGTTCTTCCTTGGTATAGAAAAATCCAACAAAGCCAAATACAAAGCAAAAGCAATTTTAACTGCCTCTCTGAAATAATGCCTACACAAATTTGCTTCTAGTACATCTGCACTTGAAATTTATTCATTTTAACTTTATTCACTTATAAAAGACACAGAAAAGTAGGCATTTACTTACCTTTAATACCTTCCCAAAAGTCATTACGATCTCTCCTGACTGAAGTAAACTTGCTTAGGTCATGGTAAGTACTCCAGATATAAACATACTTATCTTCTGAGCCACTAACGAGGTAACTAAAATCATGGCTAAATGTGGATAAGAAAAGGAAAAGAAACTCAGTTTTTTTCAAGGTTTCCCTTTATCAGAGCTTCCTAGTTTAAAACATCTAAGGAAACACCCAGGAGAACTTGTTGAAATATAGACTCCTAGTCTCACTCCAGAGGTTCTGACTGTGTAGGTTTGACATGGAGTCAGAGGCATTAGTATTTTCATCAAAGCTCTATGTTACTGTGGTACTGGTTAACCCACTCTGGGAGGAGACCCTCCTTAACAGATGAAAGAGAGAAGCGCAGTATTTTACCAATTAAATTACTTGGTAATTATAGTAGTCCCCCCTTTTCCACAGGGGATATGTTTCAAGACCCTCCAAATCAGAGAGAGTACTGAACGCATAGACCACAGGAGGTCTCATAAGAATACAGTGGGGTGGAAAATTTCCTATTGCTCTGTGACATTGTAGTTATTGTAACGTCTTAGTGCAATGCATTACTCGTGTTTGTGATGTTGGCATAAACAAACCTACTATACTATCAGTCTACACACTTTTATGTACAGTACCTACTATGTGATATTGATGATAAACAACTATTTCATTGAGTTATTATTTACTATACTTTAGAGTGTAGTCTTTCTACTTATAAAAGGCTCAACTACAAGAGAAGTGTGTACTCAGCACACACAAAGAAACATGGCCCAAATGAAAGAACACATCAAAACTCCAGAAAAAGGACTAAATGAAATGGAGATAAGCAATCTATTGGATGCAGAGCTTTAAACACTGGTTATAAGGATGCTCAAGGCACTTAGTGAGGACCTCAACAGCATAAAAAAGGTCCAGTCAGAAATGAAGGATACATTAACTGAAATAAAAATTTACAGGGAAACAACAGTGGAGTAGATGAAGTCAAGAATCAAATCAATGATCTGGAATATAAGGAAGCAAAAAACAACTAATCAGAACAATAAGAAAAACAAAGAATCCAAAACAACAACAACAAGAACAAATGAGGACAGTGTAAGCAACCTCTGGGACAACTTCAAGAGGTCCAGTGTTTGCATCAAAAGGCTACCAGAAGAGGCAGAGCAAGAAACTGGAAATCTCTTTGAAAAAATAATGAAAGAATACTTCCCTAATTTGGTGCAGGAAATAGATATGCAAGTCCAGGAAGAACAGAGAGTCCCAAACAAGAGGGATACAAAGAGGCCCACTCCAAGACACATCATAATTAAAATGAGAAAGGTTAAAGATGAAGAGATAATCTTAAAATCTGCAAGAGAATGCAGTTAGTTACCTACAGGGGAATTCCCTTAAGGCTGTCAGCTGATTTCTCAAAAGAAACCTTGCAGGCTAGAAGGGATTGGCAAGAAATATTCAAAGTCATGAAAAATAGGGACCTACAGCCAAGGTTGCTCTACCAAGCAAAGTTATTTAGAATCGAAGGGTACATAAAGAACTTCCCGGACAAGAAAAAACTAAAGGAGTTCATCATCACCAAACCATTATTATTTTTAAAAAAGATTTTAAAATTTATTTTTAGACAGAGGGGAAGGGAGGGATAAAGAGAGGGAGAGAAATATCAATGTGTGGTTGCCTCTCACGCACCCCCCTACTGGGGACCTGGCCCAGAACCCAGGTATGTGCCCTGACTGTGGAATCAAACTGGCAACTGTTTGGTTCACAGGCCGACGCTCAATCCACTGAGCTACACCAGCCGGGGCGCAAACCACTAATATATGAAATGTTAAAGGGACTTGTTTAAGAAAAAGATCAAAACTATGAATAATAAAATGGCAATAAATACATATCTACCAACAATTGAATATTATAAATAAACTAAGGAAACAAGAAGAACAGAGATGGAATCATGGATAGGGAGAGCATTTTGATGGCTGCCAGATGGGATGGGGTATGAGAGAATGGGTGAAGAGGTGAAGAGATTAAGAAGTACAAATAGGTAGTCACAGAATAGCCATGGGGATGTAAAGTACAGTATAGGAAATGGAGTAGCCAAAGAACTTATATTCATGACCCATGGAGATGAACAGTGGTGTGGGGATTGCCTGAGGGAGCGGGGGATGCTGGATTGAGGGGGGGCAAAGGGGGAAAAATTGGGACACCTGTAACAGCATAATCAATAAAATATATTTAAAAATTTTATTGTAGTGTACGCACTGTAGTGATATGCTGAACAAAGATATGATTCACATCCTGGATGGGATGACACAAGATTTTATCATGCTACCCTTAATGGCATGCAATTTTAAACTTAAGAATTGTTTGTTTCTGAAATTTCCATTTAATATTTTGGGACTATGGTTTACCACGTGTAACTAAAACTGAGGAAAACAAAGCCCTGGATAAAGGGTGGACTGCGGTAGCAGGTAATTACAGAAGACAGGAGAACTGATAAGAAAAGGACTATAAGAAAGGTTATAAAGAGGAGTCAGGTAATTCTGCAGGGCCTCCAGATCCCTAGAGTTTGAATGATAATGATATGTAAAGATGTAAATACAGGCCACTCTACTTCAGGGTGTTAAAATGCTTTATTAGCTTTTGTATCTAAAAGGATCAAGAACATGAATGGTGTGGGTGGTAAATTGCCTCTAAAAATCCTTACATAAAAGTACAAAAGCACAAACTCAGAAGCTGAGAGTCTTCTGATCCTGGCTCTGCACTGACCACTGTGGCTTTGGGCAAACTACTTAATTTTCTGGGTCTTAGTTTCTTCATCTTCAGAGCAGGGGCAATTCTATCTATCATACAGGTGGATAAGGTAAGTATTGTATGATGATAACCTGAGATACTGGTTGTAAAATTTCGAAGAAACTAAAAACATCATATGGACACAAGGTCTAGTAGATTAAGGGAAAACAGGAATAGGGGAGAGACGGTCTGGTCCTTTTTGGGAATTCCTCATTGCCAGTTTACCTGAAACTTGCTTTGATCTGGCTGCTACTGTTGACATAACCCTTATACTTCATGGAAAGTGACAAATCTCTAAGATCATATAGTCTGATTCTGGAGTCATTTGAGGTTACCAGTATCTAAAAATAAAAAAAGGGAAAAGTTAAATATATAATCTTTTAATCTAAGTTAAGCTATAATCAAAACAGGGTATATATACATACAGAATATACCTCAAAACTAGAAAAAACAATATTCCAAAGGAAAGGGGCTATATTCTTAGCCAAGATATTAAGAACTAACTTTCAGAAGTCTATATATACTAATGAGAGAGATGGTTTTGAATACTTAGTACCTTATTTTCTCCTGGTAAAGGCTCAATGCCAGTAATTTTTCTTCCAACCTTGTTGCGTCCTCTGGTAGAGCGGACATGTATTTGTGTGTGGTATTTCAAATGCTAAAAAGAAATCACAAATTTAACAGATCAGAATTAGAAGGAACATCAAAGATCATCTGATCCAGCTCACAGACAGACATGGTATTATTTGCTCCAATTTACAGATAAGGCAGTTAAAGTACAGAGAGGAAACACCAACTTAATTCAAAGCCACAAAAACCTTTTACTAAGTATTGCTTTACCTCTGTGTCATAGAAAATGCATCTGCCATCATATGTCCCAATCACTGCATATTTGCCATTTTGACAGAAATTTGCAGCTGTGATCAATTTTGTTTGACCATCTACTTCATTCCACAAAGCCACTTTTTTGTCAGGTATGTTCCAAAGGCGGAGCTTTCCATCCAATGATCCACTTAGAAAATACCTGTCGTCCTAAAGATGTGACAAAAGTTTAGAAACCTTTCATCAGCAAATCAACACATTAATTCTATTAGAAATGTTTAAATATATAATCTCATTTTATTTTATTTATTTATTTTTTAAAGATTTCATTTACTTATTTTTAGAGAGAAGTGAAAGAGAGGTAGAAAGAGAGAGAAACATCAATGTGTGGTTGCCTCTCGAGAGCCTCCCACGGGGACCTGGCTGACAACCCAGGCATGTGCCCTGACTGGGGAATTGAACCACAACTCTTTGATTCACAGGTTGGCGCTCAATCCACTGAACTACACCAGCCAGGGCTATAGATCTCATTTTAAAGGTATTGAAGTATTCTTCAAGTAAGCATTGCTTTATTCACTAAAAATAACAACAATCAGAAAACACAGTATTCCTTTTGTAGAAATGACATTGTTACCATTTTATCATTTCCCTAAACTTATTTTCCTAAAGTATGGATGTGAATAGATAATATGTTAAACGTATATTACGTAGGAGGGTTCTGTGATCAAATACAGGAAGTTTGAAAAATTCTGGGTTACAGAAAATGAGTCAAGACTCTCAGTTCCAAAAGGCGGATAAATAAGTGGCATTTTCCATCTTATTTAACCATGGACTTTTTTGTGGAGAGCTGGTAGGAGGTCAGGGTAGGAACATTTAGCATGGCTAGTACCTTCGAGGAACATGCTTTGGGGAAAACCATCCTATAATGATACATTTGCCCAGAGCCTTTTCTGGGACACATGTTAACAGTTGGGACAAAAAAGTAATGCCAGTTAGCCCAAGGAACCAGTCAATTGTTGACACTCTGACACCATGTCAGCAGAGAATCACTTCACTAATCAAAGTTTCAATCAAATTCTCAATTTCATACCAGGTGTTCTCATCCAGGTTCAACTTGGCCCCATAGGGAACATCTAGCAATATCTGAAGATATTTTTGATGGTCACAACTGGGGGCGGGGGGTGGGGTGCCACTTACTGACATCCAAGTGGGTGGAGGCTAGGAATGCTGATAAACATCCTACAATGCACAAGATAGCCTTTCCTCCCTCTAAAACAAAGAATTATCTAGCCCAAAACGTCAACAGTGCCAAGGCTGAAAAACCCTGCTCTAAAATAAAACCAGGCATACCAGAAAGCTGGTCTAATTTTTGGTAACATAAGAATTAATGATAAAATAACTGGGATGCCAAAACTAGAAAGAGGTTCTCTTCTCTGCTCAAGATTATTCTTCTTGCCCATCTCTGAAGCCTGTCAAGAATAATCTATACAGGATGGATATTTTTATGGCTATGGTATAGTAGGCTTGACTCAATGTCTACTAGCAGAAAAGCTGAATAAGTAAAAATAATACACCTTGGCTTTACAAATCAGAATTTTAACATACATACATACATATGTGTGTATGTGTATATCTCCATTTTTCTACTTCTTTTACAACTGTGCTATCTTGTTTCAATATAACATTTAATAGAGTCGTATATCATAAGAAAACATCAACATCACTCCTTTCTTCCCTAGAGCCTCTTAAAAACTCTCTAGGACAGTAGAATTTTTAGAAATAGGGTTTTTTGGTTTCCAAAATAAAAAAAAAAACTAGAAAAATTATTGACTAAACAGAAACCTCAATAATAATGTATTATATAGATATACCTAATACTTCTCTCTTTCCACTGACACATCATAGTGAGAATAGAGATACAGAAAAAGATTTTGTTCGCAGCTGCTGACAGGGGTAAATCCATCCTTTTATTGAAATCTTGGTTGACAGGTGGGGGTAATATTCAGAAAGGCTTGACAGTTAAAACTGACAAGGCATTCACATACACTAAACATTCTTAATTTTCAAAACTTCTTAACCAAATTTTAAGGGTTCAGAATTATTACTGCCTATGTTATAAGCTTGTCCAGGGAAGGAGATTATACTGAAGAAAACCCAAAAGTCACTCTTCTCTCTTAATCTTTGGAAAAAGAGGAAGAAATGTGAATATAACTAAAACACTGCACTGAAAAGACAATGGGCATTAAACACAAAGAGATGAGGATGTGATTGGAAATGCAATCATACATCAATGCAGGAGAGGGAAAGTGACCATACATCAACCTGAGTCAGCTTAAGCTCTCCACTTATTTCCACCTAGTTAGTGAAGTAGAAACAATATGTGACCCCCCCTTTGCTTACATAGTTGCAAAAAATTATGATTAATTTAGCCTCATGCATTTGATGGCTCTATCGTTTGTGGGCAGAAGACAGGTCTGCAATTCCATGATAGTAGACTTTTCTCCTTTAGTTGAAATCATATGAAATACTTTCTTCCCAGAGGAAAGATATTAAAGGCTTTTCTACATTGAAAATAATGCCAATTAAACTTCTACTACAACCCCCACAAGACTGGCTAATACACTATTTGATTGATTAGTCAAGCTGACTGACTAGTACACTATTTATGGAAGTGCAAATTAGTGCACCTGTTTCAGAAAACTGTGATGTATCTGATAAGCTAAAATGCAAAATTCTCTTTCTCTCAAAAAAAGAGAAAATAAAGAAGTGATCTCAAGATTAACAATGCTTCTAGACATTAAACAGGAATTCAGCATTATCTTGAAACAAATTTTGGACTTTGCCTCTTTCAACCTTTTGCTCTTTGTTTCTTCCCTTCTCAGCCTTCCCACAACCATTCCGGCCTAAGTGCTTCCCTTTCTCATTTATCCACTTGCTCTCTTCTCTTCTTCCACAATTTCCGGTATCTCTCAGCTTTAATAGGATACTTATTTATACCCTGCATGTCTTACTAAAGATTTAGAATGACTTTTCATTGTTATATTTAGAACATAACATTTTTAGTTTTTCTAATGCAGGTTAACAGAATATTTCTTTCCTTTCTCATTTTTTAAAGCAAAATGAAAGAGTAAATTAAGTTATTTCAAACTATATGGCTGTTCATTTTTTTTTTCTGTAATCCAACTACCCTCCAGAGAAACCTGGTTCCCTCACGTTCCTTATAGTATAACAAAAAATGTATAAACAATTACTTACTCTTGGATGAAAAGCTATGGCAGTGACAAAATCTATATGCTGAAAACAGCAAAGGCATTCTCTTCTGGAAATATGCCATAATCTGACTGTTTTATCCATCGAAGAAGAAAGCAGAAAGTAGTTCTATGGGAAAATTGCCATTGATTATTTTACCACCATAGGAAAAAAAACCCTACACAGCATCAGAAAGAACAGAAGATTATATCCATTTCACTTGGAAGATCTCATTTGTTTTCAAAACACTTAAATACCATTATTTCTTAGATTCTAAGATTTTTTCACATTATCTATTCTGGAATTATATTGGAATTCAGCTATGAATCTAAGGCAGGTATTCATTTGATTGTCACTTCAGTTATTTTTACACTGACAACACAGGTGAATTTAAACTCACATGGAGCCTCTGTCACGTAAAATGCCTTCGAAAAGATAAGCCTATAATACAGCATGGAAATGAAGTTATTGTGCACCTGTCACACTGCAGGCAAGAAAATGAAAGAATAGAAATTGTCTAATCTACAAGCAAAATAGAACCAGAGGCATGGAAACAAGGAACAGGCTGGCAGTGACCAGAGAGGGGGGACGGGGATAAGGCTGGAAAGAAGGGGAAGGGACTAGTCAATGAACATGTAAGAATGACCTATGGACATGGATAATAGGGGGGATTGACTGTGGGAGTCGGGGGTGAGTGGGGCAGTGGAGAGCAACGGGGGAAAAACTGGGAAAACTGTAATAGAATAACAATAAAATATTCAATTAAAAGAAAGTAAAAAAGTGGTCAAATCTCTCAGAATAGATCACAGAATTTTCAAAGCTAGAAAAGGGTAGTATAATTGACTTAGGCATTGTGATGGACCATCACCCATGAACCAAATATCCAACTGTCAAATGCTGCCAGCTGTCCTGGCCAGCGTGGCTCAGTTGGTTGGAGCATTATCCCATACACGGAAAGGTTGCGGGATCGATTCCTGGTTGGGAAGCTTATGAGAGGCAACGGATTGATATCTCTCTCTCTCCTTCCCTTCATCTCTCTCTCTAAAAAGCAATGAAAAAATATCTTCAGGTGAGGATAAAAAAAAAAAGAAGCTTCCAGCTGGCAGAAGCTCTCTATTTCTAAACACAATCTATTTAAGGGGAGAACTATGAGTTATACTGAATGTCAAAACCCAAATGAGACCCTAGTATTCTTTGGTACGCGTAAAAGTGTTAAACAAATTGAAGTACTGGCAACATTGAACGAGAACTTACAATGTGCTGAACATTGTTCTTTGCACATTATGAGGTAGATATATTATTATTCCCTTTTACAAAAGAGAACACTGAGGCAAAGAGGTTAAGTAACTGGTCTAAGACTACACAGCTAGTCAGTGGCAGAGCAGGCAGTCGGCTCTAGGCACAGGCTCTGGTCACCACCCTCTCTTGCCGAGTGTTCCAGTAGAAGATGTTACAGGAAACAACCCGGTGCTTTGTCATTTACTTAAAGCAAGGAAAGAATCTTACATCTTTACGTGTAGAAAGACTAAGCATAATTATTGATTTGGATATGTAACTGTATTGATACATATATGCTCTCTGGGCTAGTTTACAAGGTATACATTTTATGTGGTTTATCTAGTTTTAAACAGATGGTGTATTTGCAATTAAAAACAGAATTTTGAAAAATAAAACATACTTTTTAAAATATAAGAAATCAAAAAACAAAAATAGAAAAAATCAGAATTTTGAAAGATTTAAAATAATTTTAAAACATCTAATAACAATTATTTTTATTTTCAAGATCTACTTAGTTCCAGACAAGTTTTGAAGAGTATGTGCAGTTTACTTTATATTTCCTCTTATTAACAGCTATATTAAAACTAAATCTAAGGTCTGTTGTTTATTAAAAATAACTATTCAATTCTTACAATAGTCCATTGCTTGAAGTATATGAAAAAAACATGAAGACATGCCTAGAAGTGAAGATGCTTAAGACATAGTAAGATTTGTTCTAATATGCCAAGAGATTTCTGTTCAATAAATACTTAGTAAATTAGTAAAATTAAATAATTTTATTAAACTAAGCATAATCTTGGGAGTCAAAGAAATTAGATTCAAATCTAAGTTCTCACCATAACTAATTTTGTGATCTTGAAAGGGTCAGAGGCCCTGTCTTCTAATCTACAAAATGAAATATTGTCTACCTCACAGGATTATTATTGTAAGAATTAACAAGGTAATTCTTGTTACCTGGTACAAAAAAGTCTTCAACAAAAAGAAAACCCACTGTAAACACCAACTGTGCTAGATACTGAAGAGAAACAATAGTAAAATAAGATCTGGTCCCTGCTGTCAAGGGCCTTAGAATCTTGCTGCAAGCAAGACTTAGAAATGCACATAGGTAGTTAAGTAAAAAATGAAAGTTTAATCCTTATGTATGCATAGAATCTTGGTTCGGTTACTCCGGAGAACACTGACTGATACAGTGGTCAGTGGAGAACTAATGTCTTCCACTTAGCATGACATTTCAGAAAAAATATTGGTTTGCTTTAACAAAGTAAAATTAGTGCAAGGTTACCAATTATGTGCTTTGCACTCATTGCTCCAGATGAATATGATTATGGGATTAAGGATTAGATTTCCATCTTTTGACAACTCAGTCAGATTTCACACAGGGTGGAGAAGGAGTACAAAGACAGAATTAGGGCTCAGTTTAAAACCAGACTACAAGGTGAGATCCAAGTTTCTTCCAGGAGGTTAGAGAAAGACATGACTGATAGGTAATAAAAAGCATCGAGACATCTAAATAAGTATGACGGGAGCAGCAATTCATATATGTACTGATTCAAAGCTGAAGCTCAGGGAAATCCTGACTTGCCAATTTATACGAGTGATATCTTTGTGGTACATGAGGTTCTCGTCATAGTTAAGATACGAGGGCATCACCAGTACCCTTCACAGTATTTTGTTAACTCGGTTGACGTTTCTTTTTTTAAAGTATATTTTATTGATTATGCTAGTACAGTTGTCCCATATTTTTTCTCCCCTTTATTCTCTGCCACCCTGCACCCCCCTCCCACCAGCATTCCCCTCACCCCTAAATTCATGTCCATGGGTTGTACATATAAGTTCTTTGGCTTCTCCATTTCCTATACTATTCTTAACCTCCTCCTGT
>PVJD01014206.1:0-30172 GCA_004026545.1 Mormoops blainvillei | reverse complement strand
CAGAGAGGGTTCCGCTGTGATTTAGAGCCCAGCGTGGGGCTGTGGCCGTCCCCACCAGCGCCGGCGCCCTGACACGGCTCCCCGCCGGCCCCGCTCTCGCGCCGGCCCTGCGCCCCCGCGAGGTCCCACTGCGGGCCCTGGTTTAGGGAACTCCAGTGCGCGAAGCCCACACTTGCAAAGCAGACAGCTTTGGGCGGAGAGAGCAACCACGTATTCAAAGGATGATTGTTTCGCAGACGCCGGTCTCGGGCCTCCTTTAATTGGAGCTCCCCGGGCGCACCTAAACGTCTCCCCGCACCTCATTAATTTCCCAGGAAAGGGACAGCGACCCACCCAGCTGCAGCGTTCCAAGCAAAGAGCAATTAAAAAAATCAAGGGACCAGAATCTTGAAGTATGAAGTGATCTTAGGGAGAAAGAATGCTTGAATTACCAGGGACTCTGGTGGAACAGCCGATGTTTCAGGAGACCTGGAAAGCTGTCCTGAGAGTACGCCCAGCCGAGCTTGGGACTGAGTCGGCCTCCGCGTGGGTTCAGCAGGGGTCATCCTGAGGGCACCAGAGGAAACACTCCTTCCATTTAGATTCAAAGTGGTGGGTTCCCTTTGGAACTCTTCCTTCTGCCCTCCAGCCTGGGCAGGCACGACTCGGAGCAGCGGATGTGGGGTGGGCAGTCAGCCTCTGCCTCCAAGGCGAATGGCGGTGCAGCCCACCCTCCCCAGGGAGCAGCCCTGGAGCACAGAGCGCCCGCCCCGACTCAAAGCAGCTGGCGGGTGAGCCGGGGCTGCTGGTGCGGGCGAGCTAACGGCCCCTCTGTCCGCCCACCACGATTTGCACGGCACACTGGGACAGGATTTCTGGGCCCGGGGCTGAAATTTAAGACTGGCCTCTCACCTTTTGTTCATGGCAAAAGGAATACTTGTTCGAATTCCCTTCTGATGCCTTGACGACCCATAGAGACCGGGTCCCTGATTCTCTCACCGCCTGCTCTGTTGCCTTTCATACTTTCCTCTTGCAGCGCGCAAGTAACTCGTCCTCATTGTGTGCCGTGTCACCCAGCGAGTACCTACTGTGTGCCGGCCACCTCCCAGGGCCCACATTATTACCCGTCAGGACGCCCACTCCGCAGCCCTTGGGTTCTCGGGCAGTGCCAAAGCCCACAGGCCGCCCTACACGCTGCTCTGCCTAATCGCCGAGAGCCAGGCGCGTGGGTCTGAAGACCTGCCTCAGTGGTTCCTAACCTTTTGAAAATCTCACGGAGGCTGCGACTCCACCCCAGATCCAGGAAGTCAGAGCCTCTGTGGTCTAAGCACGCGTGTCGGAAGCCAGCTCCCGCGGTGTGATGTGCGCGGAGGCTGGGAACCACGCAGGAGAGCCGAGTGGGGCCCAGGGGCTGTTTGGAGAGCAGCCCCCTTTTCAGGGAGCCTTCCGCGTGGGTCTTGAAGCCCCCTGCGGCTCTCCTGGGGCCCGAGAAAATAATGGGGGAGGTCGAAGCAAAAGGCGCGCTCCTCACTCGCGGCCCCGGGCGCCGGCCCAGCTTTACCGTGGCCCTCCGAGCAGGGTCGGGCGTTTCCACCCCTGCGCTCTCTCCTGTGCCTGTTAGCGCCGAGGACCTGGGCGAGGCTCCTGACACGGCTCCCCAGCCCCGACAGGGGTCTGGCTAAGCCCTGATGATGCAGAGTTTAAAATTCAGAGGAAAAGAGGAGAGAACAGCAGAGTCTAAGGGTTCACCCCTCCCGTGCGGGGGAGCCTGTGCTCTCTGCTCTTCCTCTTCCCGGTGGCTGGGGCTCGTCTCGTCTCCCCATGTGTCCATCCTGGTGGCGTCCCCGCTCCCTGCTGGCAACCCCCACCCTCCCAGGGGCCAATTTTCCACACGAATGTGATCTTCTGGGGCTGGGGGAGTCGCTGTCTGGGGGGTCCCCGGAGCTAGGCACCTAAACACAGCCGCCTACCTACTCTTCCTCGGTGGGCGGGTGGGCTTCAAGCCCAGGTCCCCTTACAAGAGTGGGGAACACGTGATTTTCCGAAATACAGCTCTACACTCACGGTTGTCTGCTCGGAATTTTAACTTAAATAAATAACTAAGGATGGGCCCCGCCCCACCCCAGGCAGTTGTAAGGGTGTTCACCTAGCGTTACTTTTACCGAGAAAACTCGGAGACGACAAACTGACCCATCACGGAGAGCCGGGTCCACGAGCCATGTCAGCGCTAAGTCGTGGCGGTGGCCCTGCCCTGCAGCGCGGAAGGTGACCGTTCACCTTGCCAGTGCCCAGAGGAGCTTACAAAACAACGTGGGCGTTATAATCTCATTTCTGCTTCTATCAATGATCCCTCTGGGTGAAGACTGAAGGAAATTTTTATTCCCTCCTTCTCTGCCTAGCTACATTTTCTCATAAGAGTAAAGAATGCATAGTCCTTGGTTAATTGGTGCAAAGCTAACGCTGGTGTTGAGTGAGGGCAGGTGTCTGGAAATGAGGCGGAGAGAGGGGTGCACACAGGCCCTGAGACCCCCCAGAGACATGGGGGCGTGTCCTCCTCTGCACTCCGCCCCAGCCCCACTCCCCGACCACCGCCGCCGACGCGGACTGCGTCAGACGGCGACCCGCCGGCCAGGCCTTCCTGCTGCACCAGACTCCATGGTGCCCACACTCTTTCTGAGGATGCCTAAGACGTTGTAACCCTTCGTCCTGGCCGGGTGGTTCAGTTGGTTGAAGTGTCGCCCCGTACACCGAGAGGCTGCGGGGTCAATTCCCGCTCGTGGCGCAGGCCTGGGTTACCGGCTTGGTCCCCGGTTGGGGCGTGTGTGGGAGGCCACTGATCGATGTTTCCCGCTCACGTCGATGTTTCCTTCCCTTTCTCCCTTTCTTTCTCTTCAAAGTCAAAAAAAAAAAAATCGTGGGGTGAGGATTAAAAAAACAAAATCCATCAGTAGATGAGTAGATAAAACAGCTATGGGATATTTACAGAACGGAATACTACTCGGCCGTAAAAAAGAAGAAAATTTTACCCTTTGCCACAGCATGGACGGACTGCAGAGCATTTTGCTAAGTGAAATACGCCAGTCAGAGAAAGGCGAGTACCATACGATTTCACTCATATGTGGGATCTAATGAACACACTGAACTAACAAGGAAAGTGGGGACAGACTCACAGGTGGAGAGCAGAGGACAGCTAAGGGGGCGGTGGTTAGGGGTTGGAGAGACTGAGCAAAAAGGAAGAAGGACTCATGGACACAGACAGCAGTGTGGTGACTGTGGGGGGAGGGAGGTATGAGGGGACTAAATGGTAATGGAAAAAATACAGTGCAGATTAAATAAATAAACAAATAAAAAGAGTTGTACCCTTTCAGCGCAAAGAGGTCTAACCCCAAACACCCTGGAACTGAGACCCAGATGCTCCCTTTGCTGTGGGGGCTGACCAGGGAGGTGGCCCATCATATGTGGAGCCACTGAGATAAGAGGTAGGTATTGACTCAGATGGAGTCACAGTGTCACTTCCATGTCCGATAAAGGTAGGCTTGGGGACCCAGGTGAGCTCGCTTAGCCGAGTGGGCCTGATGGCAGCTGACTCCGGCTGGCCCGTGGCTCCGATCCTGGCAACACGGACCAGCTCTAGGCGGCCCCTGAACGCCCTGCTTGGACAGTGTCCAGCACTGGGGAGCTCCCTGCAGTCAAGCAGGACACTGCCCCCACCCGCCACCCGCGAGTAAGGGCTGCCTGAGTTCTCTAGCAAAACACAGGCTCACCTCCCCGATGAGGGGCCAGGGGCCGGAGCATTATTCGACAGCGAGGGTCAGCCAGCGGCTCCCCGTGGGCGGACGCTGGCCGCCCGCCGGCTCCGTAATTGAGTTTTATTGGCACGCGGCCACATGCCTTCATTTACGTGTCATCTGTGGCTGCTGTCACGCCCCAGCCGCACAGCTGAGGCGCGGTGACAGAAGCCTGATGGCCGGGAAGCCAAACGCTGCTGGGCCCGGCACTGAAGGCCATCTCTGCCCGCCCGGCCGGCCCTCGGACACCACGGTTCACCGGGTTCATGGCCGGCGCCTCCTCTTGCATTTGGACACTTGCAGGCTTTTCCCTTGGACGCCTCGTGGGCCTTGCAAACAGCACAGGGCTTAGCCCGGGGTGACCACGTAATGAACGGGTCCACGCCAGGGCGTCTGGCGGTTAGCAGATTCCGGACGAGACTTTGCGATAACAGGCAGGCCTCGGACTGCCCTGGGAAATCTGAGACGGGTGGTCATTTCAAATGAAAACGCTCATTATCTTCCTCCCCCAAACCCGGGTCTTTCTCAGAAGTTCCCAAAGCTGTGGCGCTGTCATCCTGCCCAGGCAGCCCAGCAGAGAGCCGGGACGCCTCCTCCACGCCGCCCTCCGCTCCCCCACCAACCCCCAGCCCATCACCGGCCCCTGCTTGGCTGGCCGCATAGCCCCGGGAGGCCCAGGCCGGGGAGCAATGGTCCCCTTGCCACAGAGACCGGGGCGGTCGAGCTCTGCTCTGTGCTTATCCTGACCTCTCCCGCCCGCGCCCCTGCTGCTTCCTGAGCCTCCAAATCTGAACGCTTTTCAACTTCCTCTTCTTTCTTGATCTTTAGCTGCCTACAGCTACCCCCAACCCCAGACACGGGCCTCTTCACGCTGCCGACCACGTTGTGTGTTTTTTCTCAAGCCCAGAGACATCATCCTTTTGGCCGAAGGCGTCCCTCTGCACGGCCGCTGTTGAAGGAGGGCCGCGTGAACACGGGAGAGCGGTCGGGAGCGTCAGGACCTAGTCTTCGCGTGGGCGTTAGCTGGCTGCTCGCACTGGAACACGCTGGATGCTCCGCTGTGCACCCCAGTTTTGTAAATGCCCCCTGGTTGTGAAAGGGTGCGTTGGCGGCGGATGCGCCCCCTAACCCTCTGAGCCTGGCCGGGCGGCGGCCTGCGGGGGGTCAAGCGTGAGCCCCTTTGGGAGTCGAGAGTTACTAGGAGTCCCTTTGAAACCCCGAGTGGTCACTTAATCCTGCCCGCACCTTCGGAGCCACATTTCCAGCAGAAGGTATAAAGCCCATTAAAAGTAAGGGAATACCTGAGACACCAGATAATCCCTAGGGGACAGGACTATTGAATAAACGGGGGACTGGGGCTTAGTCTGTAGGCTGAAACTGATATACTTTAAATTTTCACGCATAAAGGACGGCTAATAGTTTGGCCTCACAGTTCCCTCCTCAGGGACACGCCTGCTTCCCGAGATCAGATCCTGGCTCGGAAACCGGGGCTGAAACTGGAGGGTGTCCCAGGCCTCGGGCGAGAGCGGCTTGTGGGCCTTCAGAAAAGCCCAAACAAAGCAGGGTAGCTACTCACATTCTGAAAAGATATACAGCACCTTTGGGGGAGGGGAGACACAGGGACTGGGGTGGGGGGCGGCCCGGGGTGCAGGGGGAGACGTGGGAAGCTACCCGGGAGCTCCCGTCAGGCACTTTTTCAAATGCAGAACCTGGAGCTGGAGTCAGAGTCTAGGCGGCTTCCGAAAGCCTGCTGTTGATTCCAGAACGTCCGAACTGGAGGCAGGTGTGTGTGGTTGGGGACCCTGAGTCTTGTGCGCCTCAAATGCTTCTTTCCTCCCCGCTGCCCTCTTCCGCTCCCCCTGCTTTTCTGCCCCATCTTTCTGGTCTCGCCCCTCCCTCGGCTGTCCCTCTCCCCATAAAGGCCCCATCCTGTCTCTCTCCCCCTATTTCCCAAACACTGAGCCCCGCCCGTGCCCTACCCTGCAGCCCGGGACCTCTCCCTCCACCGCCAGCCTCTCCGCTGTCTGCTGTCTCCTTGGGGCCTGGGAGTCAACCCCTTTGGGTCACTGATGTTTATCTTCCAGGTTGAAAAGTTTAATTGCAGCTCATTGTGAGGCCCCGAGACAGCACGGGGGAGGGGAGTGATAAATTCCTGCCCGCCCTGCAGGCCGCTCAAGGCTCCACGGGCCGCAAGGTGGCGCCCACCGTGACCGCCGGCGCGGGAGCGGACAGCTGTTGGCGGCAGCTCTGGTCTGCTCGTTCCTGCTCTGAAATCTAATTTCCCCGCAGCCCTGCTGGCCTGACTGTCACAGCTTTCCCGTCCGTCCGGGTGCCCCCTTCAGCCCCGGGAGGCTGATCTAAGTGTGGAGGCCCTGGGAGCCCAGGGCTGAGAAGGAAACTCTCGATCAGGTTGTATTTTGGGGCGCCCGTGGCCGCGGCCTAGCAAAGCCGGCGTGTCCTTCCTCTAATGAATGTGAGGCGGCCTGAAAAGTGAAGGAGGAGGCTCAGCTCCCTTGGACACGTTAAAGCAAGGCAATCTTTCTTCCACCTTTGATGCACGAAGCTGGCCTTTTAGAAGGTGGGTGCTTGTAAGCTCCCCCCCCGCCCCCGGCCGCCCAGAGGCCTTGGAGTGCCTGTCAGAGTGACGCGAAGTCCTGGGCCCAGGGGAGCCAGCCGAGCCTCCTGGGGAGGGTCACTGGCACCCTGCTTCCCTGCAGTTCGGGCGGGGAAGGGCCCGGCTGTCCACATGCGTCCCTGACTGGTCCGCTGTGCAGCTGTCAGCCATCTGCCTCCACTCCGCGGTCTCCTTCTGTCGTTGGTGGGAATCAGGCTTCTTCCCCGCATCACAAGGAGAGTGTTCCAGGGATCCGTGTGGGAGGTGAGGCCTCGTGGTGAGGTTTATTCGGGCGGAAGGATGTCCCTGTGTCCCGTCTCCGTCCGTTCTGCCACGGAAGAAGTCCAACTGTGTCTTCAGCAGAGCCGAAACGAGGGCCAGTGCCCGAAGCTTCTGCTGTATGTTGAAGCTCAGTCCTTCGGCGCCTGCATGGTCTGCTGTGGCCCCCCGGCTGCTCGGTCCACACAGCTGTGTGTGTTCCCTGCTGCTCCAGTGGCAGGGTCCGCTTGTCTGCCGGCCACGTGGCCGTTAAGGCCACATGGCTCTCAAGAGAGAACGCGTGAGCTCACAGGCCAAGCGCAGGTCATTAGGCGAGCGAGCTTCTTTGTTCCCCTGGGGTTACAACCAGAGGCTTTTCCAAAGAGCCGATCAACTTCCCAAACTCTCACTGACTTATGATGGGCCCGCCCCCTAGCTAGACTGACAGGCCTTTATGGTCAAGCACGTTGCCCGGTGTCCCCCATTAATCCGGTGCCGGAGGGCGATCAGGGTTCCTGGGGAGATTTCCCGCGCCCCTGGGAGTCCGTCTCCGCGGCAGCAGTCCCTGGAGTGCGTGCGTGGGTCTGTCAGTGCTGTAGCTTCCTGGCTGAGCAAGCGGCTCCCGCTCCCCAGCTTATTACGCTCAGCGTCCAATTCCCGTTGCTCTCTTTCTTATTAATAACTAGCTAACTACCGAGAGTAACACGTGCAAAATCTGAAAGCAGACCATAAATTCACAAGTGGGTTTTTATGGCATCTGAGATCCAAGCAGGAAATGCATTGCCATGTAGACTACCCCGCCTGGGCAAGTGGAGTTGGCTGGAAAGTCAGTTGTGGGGCAGGTTCCGGAAGGTGCTGTGCCTCAGTTTCTCCGTTCCCTTGCCTTTTGCTATCAGCCTTTTCCAACAACCAAGTTGGAGACAGTTCCCATTTGCACTGACGAAGATTCTCTTCTTGACCAAACCCTACCGAGGCGTCTCTGAATTTCTCAACTAGGCCCCGATGTTAGGGCTCTCGTGTTCGTCTCTGCTTTGTTCAGTTTGAGCGAGGACCCTGCTACGTCAGTTTAAGCAGAATCCCCGCCTGTGGCATTTGACCTGGTTTCTTTTCCTTCACCATCTTCCAGTAATGTCTGGTCACCCTGGCCTGTCTTTGGTCAGTTTGGCCAGACTCCCCCACTCCTGAGGTCCCCTCGTAGTGGCTTTCCATCCGCTGACCCCACACTGCTCCTTGGCGGTGATCCCCACTGACTCATGTTGCATTCAGAGTTGGGTCCGATTTCTCCCCATGTCGGCGGTCCCTACACCAACTGCCGTGACCCTGCTTCAGTCAGTTTTCCTCACCATGCTTTCACAGTGTCTTTGAATCATTTTTCCTTTAGCAGTAATTTGGATTTAACCCGTTTCTCGCTGCCTGTAACGTCAGCCTGCGCCGTAGCTGTCATGGTCACTGAAACTCAGCTAGGTTGGGCAACTCCCAACATCCCACAGCCAGAACTGGCAGTTTCCCTCCCATCTGGGTCTTCTGACTCCTAAACTCAAGTGCTCGCTTCCTCCCCGTCTCATGGCCATTCCCAGGCCCTGAGCACTGCATCCCCCGAGGACTGCGGCCTGCCCACTGCGAGGGCGGCAGTCTCCCAGGGCACCCTCAGCTGCGGAACATAACGTGGCCCGCCCTCCTGGGCCCACCACGTCCTACGACCACTAAGTTTACTTCTCATCCATGCGAGCGTCTAGCAGGGGTTGACCTCGCCCCTGCTCAAGTCATCTTCTTCCAAATCCGGGCGGATGGCGCGGCCTGTTTCCGCACCGTCGTCCGCCTTTTGGGTGAGGGACACACGGCCCCGTGAACTGCTTCTTGACTGGGACGTGACATGCGCCACACGACTTTTGCTCGCGTTTGTCAAGTGCCAAGCCTAGTGCTGGGGACGGGGACGGGGACAGCAGAGCATCACCTCCTTCAGGAAGGGCCGGCAAATACTTCTGAACAATGACACCATCGATGACAGTCTCAAAGCGTTAAACCCCTGTGCCCTTGTGCACAGACAGAAAGTTCCACCCCAAGCACCGTGACCCAATAAAATACCCTTACCCTTGATCATGAGGCGTCCTGGGTGGGGAGGGGTAAGGTGGAGGGGGAAAGAAGGCGCAGAGGGGAGCCCCTTGGGGGCCCGCAGCAGGAATTGGTGTGGACAGGGGAAGGGGAGAGGACCGGAGCGGCTTTGGCAGTTAAGTGCCAGGGCGAGCGGCCCTGGCCCGGTGCGGGCAGGAGGGGCGCAGCGGAGGCGCGGCCAGAGGGCAGGTTCAGGAGGCGCAGCCCGGCTAGCCGCACCTGGGCTGTCTCGTTAGAAAATGGAGCGACTATTTCCTTGTGACCCAATTTTAAACCTGTGAGCTCTGAAAGAAGCTGGGGGGCCAAACTTTAATCTCTAAAGGAGCCTAATTTCTCAAAAAGAATATAAAAAAGTACTTCTCCCAGATAAGTGCAGTTCAGTTCAAGTCTGAGAATAGAAAAAGTCAGCCGGAGAGTAGGTCGGGGCGGTGGCTGGGGGGCGGGGCTGTCCCCGGTCGTCCCCGTCCACACCTCCTGGCTGGACAGTCCAAGGACCCAAGGGCACAATGACATAAAGGGATGGCACCTAGCTGAGGGACCGTGGGGACTGTGACGACATTTCCCCACAGAAACCAGGACGCACACACTCACAAAACGCCCTGTGAGCCGGGCCAGAGCCTGTCAAACTAAAAGTGTCCTAAAAGCCTGGGACGCAAGGCCACGAGGCCCGCGGGGCTCCCTACCTTCCTAGAAGCGGGCCTTGCCCAGAGGGCCCCTCTCCGGCCTGGGACCGGCCGGTTCGAGCTTCCGGTTGGCTGTGTGGGAAGCTGCACATTTTCACAAGGGTCTGGGCCACCTTCCTGGGCGTAAGAAACCCCTGGGGGGGTGGGGGGGTGGCAAATTGGGTTGGTTAGCAGGGAAACAGGCGATGTGAGCAGACATCTCCACGAGGAAGGAAAGGGAAGTTCGCGTTTGACACTCATGTTTTTCAGAGGCCAGTAAGAGTGTGTGATGAAAAGCAAATCGCTTATTGATTCACGTAGGATCGGTCAGGTCAGGGTCTTTAACAGAGGTGGAAACAAGACGGAAGTTTCATTTCTCTCTCATTTCCAGTCTGAGCCGTCCCGAGCGGTGTGAAGGGTGCGCCGGGCAACAGGTTCGGTCAACAGGCCAGAAAGGGACCCCAGGTCCCTCCTCCTCTCTGCCCCACGGCTCCCCGTGGCACTGCCCGCAGGACCCGGCCCACCATCCGTCCCCACACTCGCCCTCACGGTCTGGATACAGGGTGTGGAGGGCAGGAAGCTTCCCCGAAGGGCAGGGGCCTGGGGCTGGAATGTCACTTCCACAACGTCCTATTTGTGGGAGCTTGGTCAGGTGGCCACAGCTGGCTCCCGGGGAGGCTGGGCAGTGCCGTCCTGGTCCTGCCAGGGGTGTCCACGCCCGCCAGGAGGGAGGGGGCAGAGCCTGAAGAGCCGGGCCCAGTAAACAGCAGCAAATGATACACATGCCTGCACATCAACGAACAAAAATCATGCATTGCCCAAAATCCCCGAGTAGTGCGCTACGGTCAGTAACTACGACTGTGATCCTTTGTCAGCGTGGAGGCACTGATGGACACAGTCTCCGGCCCCGCAGCTCCAGAGCCTCCCTCCAGCGTTCAGGTCCGGGAGGGGCTGCCCTTGGTGAGCCGGCCCACCCGCCACACGCTACGGGTGCCCAAGTCCTCCCTGGGGTCGCCAAAGCCTCCCGACACCCCGAGCTTTGCCACGACGCGGGCCATATTGAGGGAGGTTGAGGCGGACCCCTCCCCTACTGCACGTCCTGGGTCCCCCTCACCGGGGGTTCCCCTGGGGCCTCTGCTTCCTTCCTGGGCGTCTCTCTCTGCCACTCTCCCTACAGGTATGACCGCTGTGCCCAGCGCCTGCAAACCGGAAGTCCCATGGGGTTGGCGAGATCACCCATTTAAACGTTGGCTTGTGCTTGTGCTTCTTCTGTCCCCGCACCCCAACTCAGCCAGGTGACTCATCACTAGGAATGCAAGTGGGGCCCCGTGCGGGGGAGGGAGGGTGCCCCCCAGCCCGCAGACAAGACCCAATGCAGAAGGCAGACTGCCGTCCCTAAACTCTTGGCATTTCGTCCGGGGCCTTTCTAGCGGTTCATCAAAGTCCCGCTGGAGTCCCCAGGGGCACGCAGGCTTCCACAGGGACTGCAGCATGTCCTCAGCTGCCCGGGCACACGTTGCACAATGTCAGACAACCAGGCTGGCTGCCGGCAGTGGGGCAAGTGTCCCGTGACAGCGGGGAGGGAGAGCCAAGGCTCCGCCTGCAGGTCCCAGCTGACAGCACGAGCCAGGCCAGCGTCCCTGCTAGCTCAGCTGCTGCTAAAAATGGCAGCTGAGATGAGGTTCGCAGAGCGGAAGGACATTGGGGTTGGGACTGGCCTCCTCCCCCTTCCCCGGGGCCTGGAGCTGGGAGCCGCGTCCAGCTGGTGCCGTTCTGGGCAGCCGGACGCTCACCGGTGTCTCACTGGGGCCTCCTGGGGAGACAGACAGATGGACAGATGGAGTTGGGGAGGGGTGGGGGCGGGGCACTGGAAAGAAGGTACAGGGGACAGGACCTAATGCAGAAGGAAAGGGGGAGGGAAAGAAGTGAGAGAAGGCGTGGAAAGGAAGAGACAGGGAGGGACGTGGCGGGAGGAAGGGAGGCCGGGCGTCCTGTTAGCTCAGTCTCGGGGTTCAGGCTTTTCCCACTCGAAGCCCTCCTCACTCCAGGTGTTATGGTTAAATCGTATGCCCTCTCCCACCCCCAAAAACGCCTGGGGAAGTCCTGCCCCCAGGACCTCAGATGACCTTATTTGGCCAGGGGACCATTGCAGATGTCGCTGGGATGAGGCCTCACTGGAGGAGGCGGGCTCTGCTTTACTGCGGCAGGTGCTCTTTCAAAAAGGCTCAGAGACAGCGAGTGGCCCCGCGAGGACGCACAGCGGCTGCCACGACGAGGTCACACGCTGAGCGACGCCAGGAGCCACCCGAGCTGGAGGAGTTGGGGGGTCCTTCCGGCAGGCGTCGGAAGCGCAGCCCTGACTCCTCCAGCCAGCAGAGCGAGGAGACAGCAGATCTCTGCCGTCTGAGGCCCCCAGTTTAGGTCCCTTTGTGCAGTAGCCCCAGGGGACAAAGGCACAGGACTGCGGGATGAGGGCTGGGGCTCTTGAGGAAGGTGGCTGCAGGCTGGGGCTGGCTGACCCCGGTCACAGGCAGGTGACCCCCAGGGACTGAGTGGCCATGGAGAGGGTCCTCGGTGAGCCCTCACTGCTGGAGGGCAGGGTTCGGGGGGGAGGTGAGGGTCCAGGGCCGGAACCAGGGCAGCGCACGGGGCTGGAGCAGTGACTGACCACGGTCCTGGCTACAGGGCAGCTCCTGGACACCAGGGTGCCACCTCTCGTCCCTCTGCCATGGCCAAGCTTTCAGACTCCCCTGAACTCCCTTCGTCCCGCCTCCTTCCCTTCTGCCCATCTCCCGCCCGAGGAAAGCGCTCACCTTCCCTACACGCGTTTTCGTGGCTAAATCTGGGATGCCTTTGGCCACTCGTTAAAACCGGAGAAGAAAGCAAAGGCGGCAGGGGAAACAGAAGTTCCGGCCCTGGCACCTTCGGGGGGCGCGGCTCTTCCGCAGAAGCGCACGCACTCCTCGCAGGGGGTCGGGGGAACGGCGACGCTGTGGAGAGCTGGGACCCTGGGCCTTCCAGGGGTCAGGGCAGAGCAAGGGGCTGTCAGTCTCTCTCCGTCACGACCGCTTGCCCTGCAGAAGCTGTTAACACCGCAGGAGGTGACCAAGTTCCGCGTCCGTTCACTGGGCCTGGAGTGCTCTCCCCAGAGATGGACTTGGAGCCGCTTCTCTTGGGCCCCAGCACAGATCACCTGAATTCGGTTCCTTGGACAATGGGGGGCGGGGTTAGGGTTAGGGTTAGTGTCTTCAATATACTTTGAATCGTGTCCAAAAAGTAAAAACTGATAAACGGATAGATGGGTGGAAAAATGCGTAGATTTATAATCATAAAAGGAAAGTACAGTAAAACGTTAATGGTAGGATTCAAGCTCTGGACATACAATGCCCACTGTGCAATTCCTTCAGCTTTGCTGTATGTTCGAAAATTTTCACGATAAAGATAAACCTAAAGACCCGATCGTGGCGCGGTTCCAGTTGCTTTCCTTCTGCCCCCGGAGGTGCCAGCTTCGCGGCGAGGGCGCCAGGTGGGCAGGCCGCTCGGTCCCATCTGCTCGTTATGGCCGGCGGGGTGGCGGAGATTCTGTTTGTTTTCCAGTTGTCGAGTCATCGCTCCATCATTCCCTGGACTCGGGGACACCGTCCTTATCTATGGCCACAGCTGGACCCCTCTGTCCCGCTCTAGGAGGCGGCCTGTGGGCCGAGGCCCAGACCCCGCAGTGGGCAGCGTGACTTCTGCACGCAGCCCAGGAAGAGAGCTGTCACATCAGCACGCGCGACCCCAGAGCAGGCGGGGAAAGCCCGGGTGGCGTGCTCGCTCAGGAAGAGGGGAGTGTGCGCCGCTCGGTGCTGAGAACACACAGGGACCACCTACCGCCCGCCACCGCGGTCACCTGAGACCCCCTGCAGGCGGCAGACTCCTGGGGGCAGAGACGGGGCTCGGCGCATCTTGGAATCGCAGGAACCGATCCTGGGGCCCAGACTGAGGCGGGTCCTAAGGACACGCTGGTTCGACCAAGCGAGTGCCCGAAATAATGAGGAAGGGACAACATGAAGGTGACTAGGCCTCCCCGGACCATGGGTTTCTGTGTGAATCCCGGTGACCCGCGGCAAGCAAGCCACTTCTCGATCTTAAAGCTCTACAATACGTCAGCTCACTCAAGTCAAGTAATTCCTTATTAATTGAGGAATTAGCTCCTATCCTCCTCTTCCTCTGC
Organism: Mormoops blainvillei; assembly: GCA_004026545.1. Classification (NCBI taxonomy): domain Eukaryota; kingdom Metazoa; phylum Chordata; class Mammalia; order Chiroptera; family Mormoopidae; genus Mormoops; species Mormoops blainvillei. Next base: position 16,543 of record PVJD01014206.1, on the reverse strand, counting down.
CTTCACGAGGGACAAGAATTATTATTTTACAAAGTTTAGCAAATAGCTTTAGATGCCTTGGAAGGAAAATATTTAAGCTGGTTAAGGATGGAAAGTATTTTCCACATTATTGAAGCCCTGGAGTAACATCAATTTAGGTTAATATAATGTGAAACAGCATATGAAACATGTCAGCTTATTACGATCGACCCATAAGGCTTCTACTTGGTTACCATTAAAAAAAAATCTATGTAGATACTTAGAGGCATATAATTATCTTTCTTCCATTAAATTCCCTAATTCTAACTTCCATTAACTCATATTGAGTTCTTTGCCAATTGACTCAAATTATTGGGTTTTTACCACAGTTCTCCAACATTTAATCTGAGATCTCAAGAAATATGACACTATTGCAAATGGCATGTAGCTCAAGTATGAATTGGATCAGTGCTGAAAAAGACAGAAGAGGAAACCTGACTTCCCCTCCGTGCCTGATGGGGGTGTCTGACAGGAGCTGCTGAGCTGTCCTTCCCGATCCTCTCGTCGCCTCTTCCCGCGCAGTCGGGGCCTCCTGCTTCTCTGCGCTGAGGCCGGGCCCCCCTCGCCCAGGGCCACGGTCGGCAGTGCGTTCCGCCTTGCGTCTGTGTCCCGGGACTCACTTCCGGCGGGCCAGCGGGGTCGGCAGAGTGCGGCCCCGAAGGTGGGGTGAATTCTGATGGTCAGGAATTGACTGCCAGGGGCCTGGGGCGAGCGCAGATGAGGGAGCTGAGAGACACAAGACAGGGCCGTTCCCACCAGTGGGGAACAGGAAGTGGGAGGGCTAACCCGGCTTGGGGATGCCACGGCGGGGCTGTGAGGGGCCCCGGAGGTCAGCGGTGGATGACCGAGAAGGGACCTGCTGGCCAGGACAGGAGGACGAGCAGGCTGTCCCCACGGCCCGGGACAAGCATGCTGACCACTCCTCCCAGGAGCTCCGGCCTGGGAGGTTCGAGCCGGAGTAGGGGTGCAGAGTTCCCAAATCCCCAAACCACACTCTCTTCTCTCCCTAACAAGTTGGGAGTCTCTGAGACCACTCTCCCTCTGATACCACCTGCCAGTGCAAGGGTCCCCAAGCCCACCCTCAGGGTCAACCGTTGGCTGGAAGGACTCATAGAGCCCAGAGCTGTCCTGACATTCCTGGTGACAGTTTATGACGGGGGAGGGACACAGGTTCAGACCGGCCAAGGGGAGAGATGACGGGGCGGGCCCAGGAGTCACCAGACACGAGTTGTGCCGAGAGCACCCATTTCCCGGGGTGTTGCTGTGATGGACAGCGACATGCACAGTGTCTAGGGTTCTTACAGCGGCTCGGTCACGTGGGCATGGTCGCCAGCCCCTCCAAAGTCAAACTGATGCCACGTGGCCCAAGGCCCCCCACCATAAATCACATCATTCGCACAGACGCTGTCACAGCCCCCAAACAAACGGAGGCACGGAATCCCAGGGAGCTGAGGACAAAGGTCAAGTCCGTCTTCGGGCAGGGCAATCCCAGTCCTTGGCACAGAAGGGCCATCCTTGACTGGGAGGGGGTCTGTCCCCAGGGCAGATCAAAGGGTCAAATCCATGACAGGACCAGACAGACACTCACCTACCTTTGGATCCGAGGGCCAGTCTCAGGCCCGTCACAGGAGGCGAGGCCCCAAGTCTGGACGGGGAAGATGAGAGGACGGGAGGAAGGGGCCACCCCAGGCTGAGACGCCAGGAGCCTGTTCTTACTAAGGCGTCTGTCCTGTGACGCTTGCAGGGGTCTGGTTAAAAAATCCAGGATGGGTGTGGCCTAGCTGAAGAACTTTAACCAAATAGGTCTTTGAATTGCATTGGCTGTGACGACTCACCTGGGCACCTGAATGCTTACAAACCATCCATAGTGTGGCCTGGTCGTAGAGGAGACAGTCACACCCAGAGTAGGGGTGGCCCACGCACGCTGATGGACAGGGCGTCGGGGCAGGTTAGAGGTACAAATGGCCACCAAAGAGGACAGGAGCCCTTCTCCTTGGACTGGGAAGAGGGAGGGACCACGGGTGGGCTCAAGGCTCCTCCAGAAGATGCATCGCAGGCTCCCACGGCAGCAGGCGCTGTCCTGGACTGGGCCCGTCCCCCACCCCTCGGGCCAGGTCATCTTGGATGGAGACAGATTATTGAGTGCTGAGTGTCTCCAACACAAAAGTGAGGTGGAAGATCCTTAGAGAAAGACTTTGGTAGAGCCGGTAGACGACATGCCCATGTAATCAGTCTACATATTTAATATTTATTGGACACTTCCATGTACCAGGCAGTAAGTCCCAGAGATGGCCCCACAAACGTTACTCTTAGGAGCAGATCCCCTCCGGCCTCCCCTATTGCAAGGGCATGTGATCTGGGCTCAGCCAATCAAAAACACCCACCCTGACTCTGAATCACAGGCGGTAACATGCCAGAGTGAGACCGGGGAGTCTTTCTGGTGCAGCGGCAGCTGCGCCTCATGTAGGGAGACAATGGCGCCTGTGGTTCATGCTGCAGCACCGTGGCTCCAGGGCCCGCGGGTCGCAGGGCACACAGAGGCATTTGCAGAGCTGGGTTAGTGGTAAATCGAATGGCCCCTGCACTTCAGAGCTCCTCTCCAGAGGGAACCTCTTCCAAGGACAGAGGGCGGTTCGAACTGCATGTTCACGTTTTTGTGAAACCTGCAACAACGAGATGCTTTCACTGCAGTTGGTTAGGATGCTGTCTCTTTCCTCTCCAACTTCAATCCCCAATTTACCCTCAGTCGCGCCTCCTTTTGGGCTCCGTGGTCTCAGAGTGGTTGCAGCATTTTGGGGAACAAGTGAAGGTGTAATGTGGAATGAATGCACTATCCTTGCACAAAGCTACCCACATTAACCTTAGTAAATGTTAAACCCTGCTTGTTCCTCTAACCTGATTTTCCTCTCAAAACTAGAGCTGGCGTGCTCAATTTTGTTTTTTTTAAAGGAAAGGTTACAGTTCAGCAGTTTTAGTTCCTGTGTGAACCTAAGGAGTGGCCTGACCTCGAGGCAGGACCGGTGCTGACCACCCAGACACAGGAATGCAACAGACAAATATCAGATGGCCAGCCCAAGGACCCCGACCATGGCAACCCATACTGGGACCAGCAAGGACACTGCTTGCACGTCCCCCGCCTCCCTCCTGGTCTCTTTGTTCCGCTTTCCCTCCTCGCCTTAGAAACCCTCAGCCTGCACTGAGATGCTAAGGTGGACTTTGGCATGAAAGTCCCGCATCTTCTCGGGCGACCAGCACGCGAATAAACCGCTTTCCTTTTTCACCAGCACCTGCCGCACGAGTTTGGCGTCTGTGGCGGCAGACAGCTGAACCTGGGCTCGATTACGAAGGGGAAGCTGGGTCAGGATTCATCCAGTTTGGGTTTGGGGTGACCCCTTGATGTGGTTCATAATTGCTTCCACAGTCTGTGCTTGCCACCCCGGAGTCAGAATGGTTGCCAGGAACCTTTCCACCACCGAATGTGCCAAGTAACCCAGCCTGGCGATGTGAAGGTACAAGGCCAGCATCTGGCTGGTTACGTAAACACGTTCTTTGGCCAGGAATTAAGTGGAGACGGCAGGAGAAAAAAGATTCAAAATGCAGAGTCAGAAGCTAGTCTATGGAAAGTCCTAAATCTTCCCATCACAAATGACTCGTGAGAGAGGCTTTCCTGCATCTGACAACAGTCCGACAGCTGGACGTAACATTGCCAATGGTGGGTATAAAACTGCAAGAAACTTTTCTCAATCACAAAGAATGCAAAACAAATTTGGATCACAGCCAGGTGATCAAAGTTAGCATCGTCAGTGAAAGTCATGATGGGAGCATGTGCCCTTGATTGGATGGGACGGAAATGGCGCTTCACCTGTGTGTCCTACCTCCCAACGGCCCAGGACCCCAGTCTCACCGTGAGAAAGACATCAGACAAGCCTGGCTAAGGGACAGTCAACAAAACGCCTGGCAGTCCTCCCCAAAACTGTCAAGGTCATCAAAGACAAGGATAGTCTGAGAAACGGTCACAGTGCCAAGGAGCCTAAGAAGACGCAATGACAATGTCATGTGTTATCCTGGACGACATCCGAGAACAGATAACGGAGATGGGGGAAAATCTAATGAAATGCAAATGGAGTATGGAGTTTAGCTGAAAATAATGTGTCAAGATTGGCTCTTTAGTTGTAACGAATGTCCAAGACGGGGAACTAGGTGAAGGGTACCCAGGAGCTCTCGGTGCTACCTTCACGCCTCCATGAATCTAAGTGTTCTGTATTACCGAGGCTGCTTAGGGAAGACATTTGGATAAAACCAGACCAGGAGAAAGACTGTATCATCTATTCTTTCTAGAGAAGATATTATAAGAGTACATTTTATAACCATATCCTTACACAGCCAAAGATGAAACTGAAAAAGTATATTGTAGTGGCGTGTCAGGCAAATAACTAAAACATCATGTAATATTCCTAAATTTTATGGTGTTTATAGTATTTGTCAACTTTTAATATAATTAAATTTTATGTTTTTCCCTTTGTTCTAAAGATTTGCTTTGGTACCTAACGTTGTTTGTTATTTCACAGTCTTTTTTTCTCGAGGACGGTCCCTCGGAAGCCAAGTCTGACCCTGCGCTCAGCAGCGGCCAGCCTAGGGTGAGACGCAGGCCGTTTGGACTCTCCTCGGCCTTCCCACGGGCCAAGGTGTTTATTTAAAATGCTTCGTAAATAAATTCTTGTTAGGTGTCCAGGGCCCGCAGGGCGGCTTGTGAACAAGAGTTGGGCGAGCGCACTGGGGCACCCTCTAGAGCAGAGGCTGGGCTGCCCGCGGGGTCCCGGGGCGGCGGGGTCGGGACAGAGGGGCCGGGCCAGCACGCACGACGCCGGTCCCAGGTGTGGAGCCAGCGTCTCCACGGGCAGGGCCAGCATCAGGGGACACTTAAACTCCCCGCGTGACTCTGACATTGAGCAGAGTTGAGAACCACTGAACAGAGTCTGATCTCCGGGGGTCCAACCAGATGTTTTCATTATGGGTCCCCCCCGTGTCCCTGTGACTTCTGTGCCCATCGCTGTGGTTGGCAGGACGGACGCTCCGAGGTGTGAAGGAGACCATCAGGTTCCTCAGTCTGGACATACTGGTGGGGGGGGTCAGTGTCTAGATCTGCCCTTAGGGAGAAGCTACAGAGAAAACGAAGTGCAGACGCCCCACAGGGGGTAACAAATGAGAAGTGTCCAGGGAGCTGTGTGCTGCTTTGTCACACCTTGGGGTGTTGGGAGCCTCTGAGGCTGTTCCATGAATTCCCAGAGGCTGCCAGCCGGTCCGAGTCTGTGAAGAGCCTACAGGGCACTCTCGGCTCCGACACCCGTGGGGTTCCGTGGGTAGGCCCAGGGCCCCTGCCCACATGGAGACAAATACAGGCAGACTAGCGACACTCACTGGTGTGGTTGTTGAGACAATATGAAGTGGTGGCCAGGTGGGCGGGGCGTGTGGGGGAAGCGATGAAGAGATGAGGGGAGCAAGAAGTACAAATGGGCAGCCACAGGACAGCCGTGGGGATGTACAGGATAGGAAGCGGAGTAGCCAAAGAACTTACACGCATGACCCTTGGGCATGGACAACGGTGGGGGGACTGCCTGAGGGCATGGGAGTGTGGGCTGGGGGCGCAAAGGGGGAACATCGGGACAGCCGTAAAAGCCTAATCGATGACATATAACTTAAAAAATGAAAGAAACTGCCGATCTATTTTTAAAAAAAGAAAATATAAAGGAAGAGAGAGGTGGAGGGAGAGACGGACCCAGCTCACAACAGCAACGAGAATATAAAATTCTGAGGAAAAACAGGTATAGGATGTAACGTCAGGAAACAATGAATGTTACTGAATACATTTTACGTTTTTAAAAATCCACTTTGTAAATATAAAAAATACAGATGGGAAAGTTTAACATTGTAAACATATATATTTATCCCAAACTAACTATACATATTCATTAAAATAACCTAATAAAATTATTTTTGGAACTTGACAATAATTTTAAAGTAGATTTGGCAGAATGAGTGAACCTGGTTGGGTTTCTTAAGACAGAAGAGGAGAGGCATTTACTTTACCAGATACTAACAGGTGTTTTTTAAGTGAGAATAAAAAGAACGATGCCGGCTTGGGAGTGAACAGATAAGGGGCAGAATAAAAACCACAGTGGTGGCCGCAATCACACATAAGAAACTGGGGTAGGACAGAGGCGGGTCTGAGCTGCAGGGGGCGCGCGGGCCACCAGGCCCAGGATGCGGGGGAACAGGCCGACCGCTGGGAACAGCCGAGCCGCCGCCTTCCTGACAGCCATGGTAATAACTCGCACGCGGGTTATTACACTTCCTAAAAAACATAAAAGAAAGAGGTAAAAACTTCATGGAAACGTGTCGGAGGAAAAAACTTAAGCAGAGCACCAAAGGAAAAAGAAATAAAGTAACACATTGGGAGAAATGATTATAAAAACACTTTTATAACTTTTAAAAAAAAGTGAAAGGTAAAGTACACCTGGGAAAATAGTCACGACAGATACGAAAAACATCGGATTTAATATCCTTAAAATGCAAAGACACCTGACGGACAATGAGAGACAACTAGTTCACATAAAGTAAACGGGACAGAAAAAGAACTAATCATTTTTGCAATAACTACATATTGCCAATAACATGTGGGGGGAAAGGCATTCAACCTCCTTAGCCAACAGAATTCACAGGAAAACAGAGGGAAGCCTAATAAAGTGGCAAGCAGGGTGTGGAAAACCGGGTCCACCGCCAAAAATACAAACGGGCACGTCACTTCAGGACGACAGTTTGGCCATGTGCCTTCAAAACGTTCCAGACGCCCGTCCGCTGGCGCAGGGAGCGTCTCCCGGGCGAGAGTCCGAGGCGCGGCCGCGTGGGGCACCGAGCACACAAGGGCCGGGTTAAGCTCGGGCCGGGGCCTCCGCGAGGCCAGGAAACCTTTTCTTCTGTAAGAATTACGTGTCCGATATTTCAGGGCAGGACTCAAGCAGTCATCGCGGTCAGGCCGGAAGCTGCAGAACCGCCTTCATGGCTAACCCTTGCTTTCACTTTCCGCTTTGAATTTGACAGAAACCCAAGAGGGACTGACATGCCCTCCCACCGCCTCCGTTACCCTTCGATCTCAGTCCACTGTTCATTAACGCTGTAGGGATGGAGAGCAGAAACGCGGTACCCGGGACCGTAAGCGAGCCTTTTGACATGTACGGTGTGGTCAAGACAGGACACTGGGAGACACTAAAAATTATCATTGGCTTTACACTTATCGACGTTGTAAGACAGTCACAATCCAACGGGCAAAAGAGTCCCAAAGGAACAATCAGGTGAGATCCCGTTTTTGTTACAGTATGTATTTGAAGTTGTATTCATGCACAGGAAAAAGCCCGGGAGAGTGACGGCAACGGGGGCCAATGTTTAGCTGCACGTGGGGCCGGGGGTCAGGGAGGGGGTGGGCAGCACTTTCCGTTTCTTTTCTTTTTAATCCATATTTTCTGAATTTTCTCAATAAAATGACTTATTTTTATAATAAAGAAAAAATATTCATGGGCCATTTTAGCTGCCTAGTTTTAATACTTTCTGGAGCAAGAAAGAGTCTAAGTTCATTAGTTAATTAAAGAAAAACAGATCGGTAGGCCCCAAGCCATCTGAGCGATCAGTCCCTGGTGACGATGCCTCGGGTTTGTGAGAAGGTGGCAGGGGTGTCCGAGCCACGCCTGCCGGCCACAGGCAGCCCAGGGTGGCTGTGAATGTGGTCCAACACAAAATTGTAAATTGACTTAAAACATCATGAGATTTGTTTGTTTCCATTAGTGTTTGCGTATTTAACATGCGGCCCAAGACAACTCTCCTTCCAGTGAGGCCCGGAGGCCTCCGGTGAGGAGGTCCTGCAGGTTGGACACCCTGCCAGAGGCTCAGACCCGCCTGGTTTTCAGGGTCTGTCCGCTTGGTTTTCTCCGCCACCCTGAATGGGCTGGGGGTGGTCACCCCTGTAAAAGGGGGGAAAGCCAGGCCCGAAGGTGGGGAGGGCGCTGCTCAGTGTCAGGAGGCTGCCAGAGCCCCTGCGGGGCCAGGACCGGGCCCTCAGGCCACGCCTCTGCGCACACCGCGTACCTGCTGAAAGGTGAGTCGTTTTGCGGGTCTGTGCTGTGCGTTCTGTCCAGGCTCCCCTGAGACGGGACTCCTTCCTCCATTACTGCTTCATCGGGGTTTGAGGCATGGGCGTGGGGGCGCCCTTTCTGGTCAACACTGGCGGGGCGCAGTGAAGTCCTGGGTGGAGAGAGGAAGGGGACGGAATACAATGCCGTCTTGCAAGGAGACACGGAGGCCTCCACACAGCCCTGTGCCGGCCCCTTAGCCTTGGGGCCCCGGAAGGTTCCCCACGGGGGACGCTCGCGGTGCTGACAGCGGGCAGGCCGCGCGTGAGAGCCGCAAGCCCAGAGAGAGAAGGCGGCCCTCAGACCCGCCTTGGTTCGCGGAGCCCGAGGCTCCGCTGGGCCTTGCTGGGCTCTCAGAGAGGCCTCACCAAGCCTGCGCCCAGCCTCTGCCCCAGACAGTTGGGCGCGCTCCCCGAGGCTGGCCCTCCCAGTGCCAGCCAGCCACGCTGCCTTCCAGTGTGGAGGTGGGCCGAGCCGGGCCTGGAGCCCGCAGCCCGGGCTGTTCGGACGCCCCCGTGGTGCGCGCGCCACCGCACGGGAGCCGGGCGTGGCCCACGGTGCCCTGGCTGTGCTCGCAGCCGCAGCTCCTGCCACCCTGCAGCGGGGACACAGCACCGCGTGCAGCATTGTCAAGGAACTCCGGATGAGCTCCCGGAGAAGGTCTGGGGGGCAGGAAGCACTCAGTGGGGCCAGGTACCCCACGGACCGGACCGTCGTCCCCGGTGCAGCACCGTGGCCCGGCCCGGCGCCCGGCGCCATTAATTCCCCTGAAAAGACTTTTTAGGTGTGCATTAGCCACACACTGCAAACAGATTACTTTTGTTTTTCTGGAAAGAATATGTTTTAGCGTTGTATTCTGGTATATCGTTCTTTCATCTTTGCTTGTTAAAGGAAAAAATCTTTCTGGTGGCTTGCCTGCCAGGGGAGAATAAATAGCACGTCATTTCTGGAGGGACTTTGTAAATGAGTTCACATCTTAGTTTAAAAATACTTTAGTGTCATAAGATGTCTGCAGAGCTACTTTTGGCTTTTTTGCTGCCGCCGCCGCCACAGCAGCTGGCTCTCTCAGCCAAAACCGGCCCTGGCCCTTTTTTTTGCCCAACTGCGTCCAGCCGCGGAGACGAGTGAGAAGCGGCCAAGAGTTACCTGCGAGTCCAGGCCCAGCGGCCGGCCCTCTGCGCAGGAGGGTGGGACGAGGTGGCACCCACGGGAGCCTGCGCTCAGTGGGCTTGCGAGGTGCACAGGGCACAAGGCACAGGAACCTGGTGACCTGGCGGAGGTCGGAGGTCGCCGGGGACGCTAGGGTGGGGCACAGCACAGGAGGACCCTCTGCTTCCCCTCTTTCCCGAACCTGCGGACTCTGCCTGCCACCCCCAATCTTAAGTGAGGTGGCGATCCCACCCAAGGGCGTCGGGAGGACATCCCTCCTGTGACAAGTGCCATCCAATGAAATGGTACCTGGAGCGGAGGCAGTGTTTCCTAGTTTTCCTGCCTCCTCACCAGCGTTTCCTGCCTTCCGACCCCACGCTCACGACCGCCACCGTGCGGAGGGGGAAAACGGAACACAGAGGCACCAGAGACAAACAGGTGCAAGGTCCGGGTAGACGCCGACCTGGCTTCCGGCTGGGCGGCTGCTCGTGCACCCACGGCCTGGACACGAGAGGCCGTGGCCAGGAGTCACGTGGCAGGGCGGTGACACGCCTGGGCTGCAGAGAAGCCCCCTTGTGGACCTGCTGCCGCCCGCCTGGGGCTCCAGTGGACTCCCTCACCCCTGTTACCTGTTACCAGTCTCTAAGTCTTCGCCAAGCCGTGGGTCTGCGTGGACTTGGCTCTGTCTGCCGCACCCCAGAGGCCCCTACCAGTCTCCGGCCTTGTCTGGACGTCCTTGACCTGCTCTCGCGAGGCTGGTGTTGGTCCATGTGAATCCCTGGCGCGGTGAGGTGGCCCGGTCCGCCGCTGCGTGGGCGTCCACTGCACAGGGGCCCCCATTCCCCACGCAGCAGACGAGCTACCCACTCGGCAGCCATCGCTGAGATGCACCCGTCTACGGGACCTTCCACACCCACAGCGTGTCCCGGGGTTTGCCAGCCGCCACGCCGTGGCAAGCGCCCTCTGTGTACAACAGCCCCTGAGGCTGACGGCCCAGGCCTCCGGGGGCCGGGAAGCAGCGGGCCTATGGACGGCAGGTGTCACCTGGAAGTGGAGTTCAGGCTGAGCTGCCCCGCCCCTTCCCCCGCTGGGCTGCTGGGAGCCCCCGCCCAGCCCCCGGGCCTTTCTTCTGTGCCTGTGCAGCGGGGACATTAAGGAACTGCCCCCATTTCATAGGGAGGCCGCGAGGGTGCCGGGACGGGCTACAGTCTCAATACTTAGAAAGTCGCGAGCCCATGCTGTTCACTGCATGGTAGCGGCTGCGGTGAGGGCGGCCGAAGCAAAGGGTCCTTGGTTTGCTCTTTGTGATCGGAGCGAAGAAACAGGGTAAATTGGACGGAGCTGTGGGGAGAGGTTTCAGCTGCGTTGAAGAGGTGGCCGAGGAGGAGGCGGGGGAGGCGAGGGAGGCGAGTGCCTGCTGGGAGGGCTGTTCCAGCTCCAGACGGACCTCGCCAGTGACCGAGAGGCCGCAGAGCCACAGAGGACGGACCGCCGTGACCTCCAAGCTCCTCCCTACAGAGAGGCCAAGGGACACCTGGCGACGGTCTCCCACGAGTTTTGAAACACAGACACGGTGGACTCAGTACGGCGCCCCCTTAGGGGAAAACCAACTGTTAGGGCTGGAGTTGCTTCTGTCCCCCTACCCCCAAATTCGGGAGAAGTCCTGACCCCTAGGACCTCAGAGTGTGCCCACCTTCAGAAATAGGGTCGTTGCAGATGCAATTCGTTAGTATGAGGTGGCATGGGAGTAGGGAAGCCCCTAATTTCATATGCCTGGTGTCCGTACAAAAGAAGGCAACTAGGACGCAGGTGTGCACATCGGGGAAGACTCCGGGTCCATGTGAGGGCAGGGGTCCGGTGATGCGACTGATGTAAACTAAGGCACACGAAGGTGCCGGGAAACCGCCAGGAGCCTCAGAGGGCGCAGCCCCGCCAGTGCCTTAGTTTCAAAGCTCCAGCCTCCGGAACCGAGACAGTTCCTGCGTGTAAGCCCCCCAGTACGTGGTGCTCTGTCACGGCCGGCCCGAGAAGAATGAAATGTCACCTCAGAGCTTCTCTTCTCGCCAGGAGCAGGACAGCCATGGTATCTTCTCTGTGGGCGGGGCCGGCTTCGCCACCTTGTCCCTCCTCAAAGTGCGCGGTCATGTGGCTTCCAGGCAGCATTTTTAAAAACACCAGCGCTCCTGAGGGTGGTCCGCACACGCCCCGGAGATCGATCCATCGGGGTGGGGCCGTTTGAGTAGCAGGAAGAGAATGAAGTGCTCCTTCCAAATCGGTCCAGGAGGGAAAGGCCAGCCTTCACTCGGTGGTCATTGGAGGCCCCCCAAGGGGCAGCGTGGAGGCCCGGGCACACGGGGACAAGGGAAAGGGGATAGTTAAGAACCCAAGAAGGAGAGCCGACCAGCTTCCCCGGGATGCTCAGTGCGGGCCCCACCGGAGGCTCAGCCTCCCTCTTCCTGGCCCAGGGAAGGTCCTCGGAGAACCTGCTTCCTCGGTCCCCTGAGCGGGGTGGACCCGCCTCGGCCAGCGCAGGTGACCGGCCCGGTGTCCAGCCCCGCTCTGCCCACGGAGCCTTTCCCTATAGGCTCAGCCCTGCCCCACCCGTGCGCCCGAGGAGCCCCGGCCCCCAACCCGGGGGACCCACAGCAGCTAACCCGTGGCCCCCACTCCCTCTTGCAGCCCTGCCAGCCCCCCGCCCAGGCTGGCTGTGCCCCTTGGTCCCCATCAGCCGCTCGATCCCCATGCACCTGCCTTGTCCTGGACGACCTGTTCGATTTCCAGGCCTGGTCTGTGTCACCATCCCGAAGCTCCATCTCGTCGAGGGGACAGTGGCCGTTCCTGCCGCCGCCGCTGTCCAACAGGTACACGGGCTCTGCCCTGTGCCCGGTGTGGTTACCAGGGTCCTCGCGCAACCTCACACCCACCGGACGTGCAGGTGCTGCTTATTAGCATTACTATTTTGCAGATGAGAAACCGAGGTGAGAGAGTTAGACACTTGGCCAAGGGCACACGGCTAGCATGTGGTGGTCCTTGGAGGTCAGACATCACCGCCACGCTGCTCTGAGGTGGTCGGCGAGGAGCCAGGGTCCAGCTGCGAAGTAACACCCCAAGGCGGGAGTGATCGCACCCAGTAGGAAGGACCAGAGGCCACCTGCGTGGGGCCTAGCCACGGCCACCACGGCAGGCACTCAAGCGTGGCTTCCCAGAGCGAGCACGGAAAGCTGCCTCAGCACCCAGCGGCTGACTCCGTCCGGGGTTTCGAGGCTGCCGCGCAGACGTCTCCAACGAGATCCGAACCTGCGGAGGTCCCTGCTGGCAGGTGCCGGGAGAGGCCAGAGGGAGGCGGCCCCGCCCCAGCTTCCAAGCCAGCCCTGGGGTCTTGCCTTCTCCTCCTCCTCTCCCACCATCGCCCCCTTCTGCTTCCCTTTGGGGGTCCAGCCTTGACCCTCGCTGGAGTGGCAGCTCTGTGGGTGTACAGGGCTCGCTGGGCGGATTTCCCACCGCTGACCCCGAGCCCCCGGAACGGTGCCGAGACAGCGTGGAAACTGAACGGCCATGAACTGGGTGGGAGTGAACGGGATAAACCTCACACTGTCCCTCGCAGACACTCGAGTGTGCCGGCCATCGTCCCAACCCATCTTTCCCCTCCTCTGGCCTGCTCCGTACCCCGGGCTGACTCCCACCTACACTTCCCAGTCCCCCTGGGGGCTCCAGCCATAACTGCGAGGACAGGAGGGGACAGGGAGTGGGCAGTTGGCCTGGATCCCCTGACAGCTCCTCACTGGGCCCAGAGGACAGCCTCCCCCCTCCCCGTTCCAGGCCTGGGGTGGGGGAAGCGCCTCCTATTGTAAGCACCTGGAGCCCCGTCCTCAGTGTCCCGTCCCCCTGCCCACAGCTGGGCCACCCGCGATGCCCACCGCTCCACCACCGGGGACGAGGGCCTCCCCTCAGTCCTGTCCGCCCCATCAGGCTGCCCTTGGGTGTGCTCGTACGTCAGGCATTGTCGCCACATTTCCGAGTGGTGTGAGCATGAGTTTTTCTCCCTTTTTTCTTTAAATGTTTAAAAGAATGTTGTGCCTTTATTTATATGTTATTCTCTGTTATGACACACCAACTAAAGACGGTGAGTGTGTTTGCCACCCGGGGAAAACTTTCGTCTCCACCGTATACAACACAGAACCGTGCGCAGAGCAAAACGTCTTAACCAAAGCAAGTAAAGGTTTAGAAAATACAAAATCAGAAAACACTGCTTTTAAAATTTAACTTCCCCAAAGTAATCTGTGAATTCAGAGCTGACCTAATGGAAACGCTGGTCTTCGGAAGGGGCGCTGTCGTCACTGCTCAGGGCTGTTTCCCAATTGTTTTTAAACAAACGATGGAAAGTTACTTAGGTAAATATTAAATTACTTGTAGAGACTTCCAATAACGGCTCATGGCACTTAAAGATGGTCTCATTGTTTATCTAAAGCAGACTTCATTTAGGTCTGCTCCGTGTCAGACCTCAAGGGCGGTCAAAGTACGACACTGACATTATCTAACTCTGGAGGGCCCGACGTATGAAAACGATGTACGACATTCACAAAACTATATTAAATGAACTTTTAATGAATATTTAAGAACACTAACTTAAGACTATAATGCGATATCTACGTGAACTAGAGGGATTACAGCATCAGTTAGAGAACTGCAGCGAAACTCAAAAGAGTTCAACCAGAATCACTGGGTTAGAAACGCAGGCGGGTGTCGTGTCCTGCGTGTGGGGACTCAGCGCTTCGCCGCTGTGGGCGCCGAGTCGGACTGGCAGCTGCGCCTGGATCCTTGAGCTCTAACTGCGTGACGCTGCTCCATCCAGGGGACCCGAGGACCCAGGGGACGGCCTGGCACTTCTGGGCCTCTGTAGGCTGCGGGTGGAACGGCGGGGGCGAAAGGCCCACCTGGGAAAGGCCGGAAGGCGTACGTGGCCTTGGCCAGCATCTGCCTGCTGCGATCACGCTCTCCGAGTAGCTCCTGGAGGCTCCTCTCCGTGTGCTCGGCTGCCATCCGGGCCTCCTCGGCTCTTTCCCAATGGTATCGAATCTCCTTCTCGTAGTAGGAGGTGCTTCTTCGTAGTTCCTGGTTCATGTCCTGGGCCATCTTCTTATACGAGTTCAGCATCTGATAGGTGGAGGTCACGTTTCTCCAGTCTCTGGCCAGGCTCTCCTCCATCTCTGAGCAGCGCCTCTCCGCCTCGAGCAGCTGTCTCTGCAGCTGCGGTACCCGGTCGTCGTGGGTCTCAGGCGCGACTTGAAGTTTCAGCTTCAGCTGCTGAACCTCAGCTCTCAGGTTTGCGTTTTCACGCCGCAGAGACGCCTTCTCGGTGCGCAGGCTCGCTATTTCTGCTGCCAGCTCTTCATTTATTTGCTCTTGCTCCCGCAGTTGCCTGGCCGTCCCCTGATTTTCCCCGTCAGCACGCTGAAGGGACACGTCGAGGTCGGCGGCACGAGGGACCCCCTTGAGATCACCTTCAGACCCACGGACGGACTCATCCCCGTTTCCTGCTTCCTTCTGTCGTTCGACCTGTGAATTGACGTGAGACAAGTGACCTCTGAGGACCTCAGGCCTGGGGTTGGTTTGCAGTGGGGTTCCCGCCAGGGACGGGGACGGGCGGACTCCGCCTTGCGGGACCCGCTCCAGCGGTGCCGTCGACGGCTCCAGCCCTTCCTTCTCCCCCTGCTGCTCTTGGGTGTCCTGCTCCCACCCCACGATCCCACCTCGAAGTACCTCTGGACCTCCGGGTTGACGAGGGTTTTCGCTCAGTTCGTCTGCCATGTTCTCCCGAGGTTGTTCTCCACCAGCGGAGACGGGCTTCTCACCGGTCGCGTGGGCACGTCGAGGAGGCTGGCTCTCGCGTTCCGTTTTCACTAGGTCAACCAGGTCCCGGAGCGACAGCATCCCGCTCAAATGCTTGTTCAGGACCTTCAAGCACAAGGTCTGTAGCCAGAGAGGACTGGCCTCCCCTGCCGGCGGCTCGAGGGCACCGTCGGCCTCTGTCACCGGTCCGGTATTCTCACCGCCTTCCGCACAGACTCCGTCGCCTGCAGGGCGTTTGCCCGGCACCGTCACACGTCTTGCCGGGTGTCGTCTCTTTACCATCAAAGACACCACCACCAGAGCGCCCACCAGGATTGCCCAGAGGGACGCAGAGAATGCTGGGACGTGTCTCAAGCCCTCAGAAAGCAGCAGCAGAACCGCACGCAGGTGCTCCAGGATCAGCTGGAGTGTGGATGCGGTGGTCGCGGCTGTGGCGGACACCAGGCCCTCCATGGCTGGCCGGGCTCCCAGCTCTGCCACCGCCTCCCAGTGTCCTGTGGGCACAGATAACCGCTCGGAACTCTGCAGAGTGTTCTGTCTCCATGACGAATGGGTGCCTAGCAACCAGGGCGGGTCAGCGGGCTGGGGGAGGGGCGGCC
The DNA here is from genome assembly GCA_004026545.1 of Mormoops blainvillei. Classification (NCBI taxonomy): domain Eukaryota; kingdom Metazoa; phylum Chordata; class Mammalia; order Chiroptera; family Mormoopidae; genus Mormoops; species Mormoops blainvillei. The sequence goes on along the minus strand of PVJD01014206.1, from coordinate 747 downwards.
AGGAGGTCTAGAAACAGCCCCTCGCTTTGCTCTGAAGCAGGAAGGGGAGGCATTCCACAGGCCCTGGGCCGAGGAGAGTGCTGACTGCAGCCCAGAGATCAGTCCCTCCAGGCCCACCGGCTCCGCAGTGAACCCTGAGCGTCAGAGCAGGGCCGGGCCAAGTCCCTCTCTGTGCACAGGAGCCAGTCAGGGGCGATGGTGGTGTCGTCCCCAGCTTGGCCCATTCTCCAGATTTCAAATTTCCTTCTGCTGCAGGGATGCCTGCTGCTGCCCACGAAGGTGCCAGGGCTGTCACCCCTCCCAGGCACCCTCTCTCCTTGTCTGTGGTCCCGTGGGCTGGCAGGGGCCCAGGACTCGGGGCGGGGGGTCCCCCAGCTATTAACTAAGGGACCTGGATGCCAACCTACCATCTCAGGGTTGAAGTCAGTTAGAACCAGGAGAGTCTTAGAATCCCGGGGTCCATGGAGCCCACATGTCCCGCTCACATCCCCTCAAAGGGGGTGACCCTGCCCCCGGTGACATGGTCACCCAGGCTCCTCCCGTAGTACGCCCCTGCTCTCCCCAGCCCACACCCCCAAGGTTGCCCGGGAAGGGTCTGCAGCCGGCTGAGTCTCGCTCTCCTACCGGACCGGCTGTTATGGGGTAAGCTGCCCCCACCCAATGCCTATGCCGACCTCCGGCGGGACATGATTTGGAGTTCGCCTGAGGCCCTTAGAGGCGGCCCTAGTCCGGTAGGGCTGGTGTGCT